>CAEFZY010070967.1:0-39538 GCA_903066815.1 Brachyrhaphis roseni
GCGTCTGTGGTGGATAGAGAAGTTAAAATGGAGTTGATAGTCGTTTTCTGTTAGATGTCCTGATTCTAAAGAGGTATGGCATGGGTATGTTGGCATTGTTTTTGGGTGAGTTATGTTTTTTCATAAAAAAAAATTATGCAAATCGCCCGGGCTCGGGCGGGTGGAGGTTAAGTGGTTTTAAGGGGTTGGGTCATTTTTTTGTTCCTCATACCTAATGACCAGCAAACAGTTTATTCTTCACCCAATACATTTTTTTGCCTCTATATGATTTTTGTTCTTTTTGTAAATATATGTGGCCTGTCTAATTTTTTCAGCATTTTCACAGGTGCATCAACATTTCTCAGTCAGGAGTAAATGACTACAGTGACGACGTTTGCATCCTCCGCTTTGAGACCAAAGTGTGGACACAGAAAAAAACAAACATTTGCACAGCAGCCTTAAACGCCACAAACTTCACTCCCGGGTTTTAATTTCCACAAACCTCTCCGAGACAATTACCTTTATTGCGGCTTCCTGTTATAGAAACGATTATACATCTGACGCGCTAATACTTCAACACCCCTCCGACGGCCGTGCTTTAAATTGTATGTATATGGAGAAACAACCCACAGATGATGCATGAAACCCGGCTTTCTCTGAAACACGTCCTCCCACTCGAGTGTATAGCTCCAAATGTTAGGGAAACGCTGTTATTCACAAGACGTAATGATATGGTTGAGAACAAACAGGGTCACAGAGAACGCATAACCACCTGTGGCACTAATTTAAATCAATACTTGTACTTCTCTTTATATTTCTTAAGGACACAGTCTCAGTGCCAGACAGAGCTGAATGGGTATAAACTATTCTTTTCAAACAAGTTTTTCTTTTTTTTTTTCTTTCTTTTTAACATGCATTTTAAACAAAAACACGCTGTATCCAAGTAGATTCAACAGAAATAGCATCACGGGTACTCGTAAAGTAAGCTGGAAAATGTTCGACAAATACTTTTTAGCTGGCTCCTTGTTAGCTTATTCCTTGCCATTTATGGGGTGACATGTTAACAAAAAGCAAAAGTACAAAAAAACAAAAAAGTAGCTACAACAGAATACAAAGTGGAAACAGTTTAAAAGCACTGAGCTGAGAAATCTTTCATTAGCTCATGTAAATGCTACTTGGCACACATCTGAGAGCGTCTGGACGGATCGCCCGCAGCGATTTGGCCCGCTCGTACACATCCCCAGGCTTCCTCTGCCTCCCGTCGCTCCTGTCAGCTGACAGCCTGGCCCTGAGCCCCATTCCTGAATCTTGATTTCACACCGCTCCTCTATTTCGATCCTAACAGACTGAGCGGAACGGCACCTCGCGAGGAGCCGCGGCGACTGATTAGAGCCCAATTAGCGGCCCTGTTCCCGGGCTCCTGCGAAAAGGAGGCATGTCATCTCGCTTCTGAGCCCAGCTCCAGACGGTACGCTCTGTTCTCATTTTCCAGGAGTTTATAGGGAAAAATTAGACAAGTGGAAGAACGAGGCCTTTAAAATGACCTGACCTAAATGGGTGCCAGTGTTCTATGATACGGTATTTTTGAATTCTGAATTATATCTTCAGTAGATTTCCCTCTAGTGTTTTCCTTTTACTATAAAATCTCAAATTGCTGTCCCGGGTAACGAGTCACCAACTTCAATCTCAAAACAACTGAAGATACACAGGTGGTGGTGCTTCATTAAAATGTTTTTTTAACTAATTGTGTCATCCATAATCAATTAATTGCAATTATTTGCTTTTTTATCAAACTATATATCGATAAAATAAGCAACATTTTCAATTGAAAAACCCCTTTCTGTTGCTACATTTTTGAATAAATGGATACATCAGCTCAGCAACAACAATATTTTCTGTTTTTAATCTGTTATTTAGGTTATTGACTCATCAGATTGGTGTAAAGTGTTATTACACCAAAGCCTGTCACGGTAACAAATGTTCCTGGATGATAAATTGTTGCTAAAATAATTGCGATAAATGATTACGTAATTTATTGACAACAGCATAATAATGCAAGTTTGCTCTCTCAAACTCTCAATAAACCTTAATTTTGTAAAGAACATTTAACACAATTACATAAGAAAATATAACCAGACAAGTTAAAAACAATAAATAAAATGGAAATGAAAACCACACATAACAGAAACGATGAATAGACTGGGTTAAAGTTTTATCTATCTATTATCTATCTATCTTATGATCTCTCTGTAAACACAACTGGCCTTCAAAAATGATCAATCAGAATGGAAAGTATCAAGGTCATTCTACGTTATCATGCAATAAATTGATTTATTGCTTATTGGGTCAGGCTTATTTGAACCCATTCACCTCTCAAGTGTTTGAGGAAGTTCTGGTTGTTCGTGGAGCTTCTTTAAAAAAAAAAATACTGCTTCACAAATGTGTACTGTGGATGCTGACGTTAGCGTTAGCTTCGAGATGCTACTTCAGGTTTGAACAGCTTGGCTGACGGGCCAACACAAAATGTTTTAGCACAAGTTGAGCACAACGATAGTTTCTTCCAGCGTCCCGTCAGCTCGTTTTTTTGAAGCAAATATTAACAACCAGCAGGCCGAGAGGAGCGGCTTTGTCGTCCATGGCTGTTGTCTGTGTCAGTCGTGCCTCAGGTTTATGGGCGTACCAGAAACGTGCAATTACAAAGGTTGCAGCTGAAAAAAATGAATCGTGCTAAAATCTATATAATTAACTAATCAAAATCAGTGCCTTTATCTGGCTATAGAGATGTAATCTTTACAGATTGTATTTAATTCACAATATGTTTAGAGATCTCAGTTTAATCAACTTCCCATAGCACGACAGCAGTAATTCACACACAGTAAGGCAAACATATCTAACAGTGTGACTTTCTGCTGTGTTGGCATGAGTGAGGATTTTGCCCTCTAATTGACTTGAAAGAAGCTTTAACTTTCTCATGAAAGCTATCACCAGGCTGTATATTTCGGGTGCAAAGAGGCCCTTGCCTTCCAGCTCAGCATTTAGTTCATTCATTAGTGCAGTTGCGTCGACAGCAAAGGCCACATCTGCTATCTGCTCTGTACCCGAGAGCTCTGGGATGTCCTTGTCCTTCCTCTCGCTAAACTTTGCTTTTAGATCTTATGTACTCAATTCTTTTTGTCTTGCCTCGGAACAAAGTGTCATTTTAGCGCTGGAGACAACACCAAACAGTCTCTGATAAGCTCCACATCTGAGAATGGGTTACCGTATCTTGTAATTTAATGTGTAATTACAAAGCTAGCCCTGGCTGCCGCATGCCTGGATGAGTGGGGCTTTGTAAAATAAAATCCTGTTGCTTTCGCAGTTTAGCTACCGCTTTATGTTCACCACACAAACACCGCTTTGCTGATGGTTTCAGCAAAGAAACATTCATTAGTGCACGCTGTGCTAAAAACTCTGCATTATGCATCAATATATTGCAAAGTAAGGGGGAGTTACCCTTTTACTACAAACCTATGTGGGCTAGTCAAAGATGGTCAGCACATAAAATGTGGCTGGTGGACTAAAAAATGCCCAGGTCTGGACTAATAGTGTTTTCACACCTGATAGTCGGTGATATTGGGGACAGAAATTGCAACATTTGCTCCATTTTTACTCGGTGCATTTCACTTTCCCACTGCCTTGTGTCCAACGGTCCAAACTAATTGAAAAGACTTGTTCACCTCCTGCACCAAGAACTACTTAAGGAAACGCCACGAAAGCTTTAGAGGAAGACACTGAGGGTGACTTCTTTCTTCACCAAACATAAACAAAAATGGAGCAGCATCAGATTTCAGCGGTTGTAGGATTTCTGTTTTGTCTTTGGTAGACGACCACGAGCACTACACTTTCTTGTTTGTTTTGGTCCTATTTACCCAGAATGCCGTGCGCAATAGTCAGGTTTTAGAGCGGTCTCCCGTCCGCGAGCATCCGCATAATGCATTTGAACCGTTCCAGAGCTCACTGTATTCGAAGAAACAGAGGTCTGTAGGCGAACCGCAGTTTTTGTGGTCTGCATCAGACTCTGTGTAAGCGTCACTGAAATGATTCCCGGCTTGAAAAGAATGTTTGTTTGTTTCTAACAACTAAGGTATTGTGATTTAAGTTGTTTGCTTCACGTTTGGAGTTTTGTATAAAACGAATGTATTTTATCTCGTCACAAAGAACTATGTTATCGCAAAATTTGAATGAATATAAAAGCCTGCGAACCTTAAATAGACTGAGAACAAACATTTGTTAAGGATCTCCGAAGTGGCAGGCGGCCACAAGGTGAATGCACACAAAGACAACCATAAAAAACTGCAGTAGATTAGTCAAACCTGGACTGGAGTGTCCTAAGCAAGCTACGGATTCTTTGTTGCATACTTATCTTAGCGTCTCCTTGGAAACAAAGGTGTTTTTGTGTTTAAGTTTATGAAACCCCATTGAACCGTGACGTGCATCTACCGTTACACCCCTAATCAATACCTAGCATAAGTTCTAAGGCGGTTTAGAGTTTCAAATGGCTTCAAATAGATACTAAGTGAGAAAGAAATAATCTTCGTTACTCAGACCGGCACGGGAGCCACGTGTGATTAATGCACAGGATCATGTCAAATGATGTAGAGCACCACTCTCAACAAAATGGTGGAATAATAAGAGCCTTTAATGTATGGGCCTGAGTAATGGCCCGCAGCAGTCGCGACCAGACGCCGAAGGTCCCCCAAAAGTCCCTCATTCTCCACGGCAGACACACTTGTGGCTTCAAGCAGCCGCGGCACTCGATGAAGGGTCTTGAAGTTTTGCCCGGCTCATTTTCATCACCGCCTCTCGTTCCCTTTGTCAAGTCAACTTGACACGACCATCCCCGCCACTCACAAAACTTTTTTTCTCTGATTAATTGCAAGCCTTTTAGGCTCTCTCACAATCAGGCCCGAACCATTCTGCAAGCCTATTTTTTTTTTCTTTTTTTATTACACAGTTAAATGTCTTGCGATGGAATACAGTGGCGGTAAATGCCATATCCTCTCAGCGTGGCAAGGGTAGGGTAATTGTCTCTGTGGCATAATCGTCCCTCAACAAAAGCCGGTGAAAATGACTGGGTTTTAACATAATAAGGAGCGCTGTCATTTCAGTCCTCCCCCTCTCCACAAAATCCTCCCTGCCAGCATTAGTTTGCTTCCCTCTGTCACAGGGCATGTTTATCTCCATCTTAGAGCCTCAGTTTTACTCTTTTCTTCACTGCCGATGGCCTGTAATTACACCCTTCTGCTCTTTCTCTCTTTTTATGTTTTTGCTTTTTTGCATACACTGTTACTCGTCCTGGCAGTGGGGAAAAGCAGCAGTACAACCGGCGATAAATGTCAACGAAACACCAATGAAATTCACCAGAAGCAACTGAAATTTGTGCTTCACTTATCTGAGTCGTGATGGCTTCAACATCACCTTGTTTGTTCTAAGTATTGTCTTAGGGAGCAGACAGTTGACAGATTAAATCAATATAGAGGAAAAATACAGTCCCTGTCTAACACTGTTATAATGTAATATTACTATTAGGCTTTTAATAAGTCATTTTGAGCATTTTACAAGTTGGAATGATGGTGCACCTAAAAATACTAAACATTAGAATTTTTTGCGAATGGTCCGTGATACAAATGGGGTCAAAACTGTATAGACACACCCAAATATATCCATGCATCTGACTCCTATTTGGAAAAAAGAAAGAACATGGTATGACTATGAATATTTGACAACTCTTCCAGTCTGAAGTAGTGAAACTCTTTTAATCTGTTGTTTTCTTGCCACAAACTCTCCTGTCAAGCAGCACATTGTAGAGTTTTCAACAGGTTGGTAAGAACCAGTGTCCTGTTCTGCTCTTGGCTTCGTCCAGAGCGTCTGGACTGTCCGCGAGTGAGAAACGATTATCTGTTTGGAGTCGTGGGATCTCTTGAAGTTTTAAATGATTGTATCTAATTTTACCCAATCGCTAACGTTTAGCTGAGACGTCTGGAATATGCCCGCCCATCCCTGAAGGAAGCTACATTATGAAGCATACAGATCATTTTGTGTGCTTTAAACAACCGACCCCCCACTGTGAAGAGAGAAGTGCCGAGCATCGACGTAAAAAAGTATTAAACATTTCTCTTGGCCCGACTTTACTTGCTCTGTGTTTGGAAAACGGACTGCATGGCTTCGCTCACTTCCTCAATTGCCATTGGCAAACTATAAACCTGTACATGCGGACTACAATTCTAAAACAGGAAATCAATGTCAGGGTTCTCTTGGCAATGGCTAGGAAAGGTTGGATACATTCCAGAAATTTAATTTTATCCTTTAAAAACATGCTTTAAATTCTAAACACCAAGTTGTACGTATGTAAGGGATCATTATCCGTCTGATAGACTGTGGTCACCAACTATCAACCAGTTAGGTATTGATTAGTGGTGAAGGTGAAAGGTTTTATCTTGCCATCTGGCTTTAGGCAGCTGGACAGTCCAGTAGTGCTTAAAGCTGTTGGTGTCAGAGTTCCTGCCTTATTTCTGGGTCTGCACCCCACAAAACTTACTTTGTTGTGTATTCACACCAGGAAAGTCCTTTGGTTCTCATGAACCAAAGGACCAAATTGCCACTTTCCTGGCAATTTGGAGTCAGACGACTGAAACTTGGTTTACAGCTTGGTGTTCCGACGTGAAAAACCTAACAGAACAAACACCAATATTTACCTGATGAAGGAAGGCCCAGTTCAAGACCAAACCTGAATTGGGTTTGGGTCAGAAAAGTAGCCAGTTAGGAATAACTCTACCACTTCTCACAGGAAAAATGGTCAAATATGCAAACATATTCTTATCAGGTGTGTAGGTTCATTTTTTTAGCCTGTATGTTGAATTTTGAGACGAAAAAAATCACATTAAAGCCAAATTTAAATTTTTTCCACCAGTGTTAAAACTTTCTAAAGTTGTATGCTATATTATCACTCTATTCTAGTAAAGACTGGTTTAAATTACACTTCAGAGTATTAACATTACCTTCTTCACGATGACGTATGCAAACTTTTGACCCGCATTGTAGATTCAGTGGAGTAAATCTATCAGGTAACATGAAGATCCAGGGAGCAGACTCGTGACAAATATCCTATTATCTCCTTTTTTTTAGGGATCTGGAGCAACATATATTTCCCACACTGACAACAATCACAAACACTAAAGTGGATTCTAAAAGTGCTGACATTAAATTTCAGGCTTAAAATTAAGCCGACACAAGCGTGATCCAAAGAGCAGTGGAGTCGGGGTGTGCCACTCTGCACAGGATATACATCTCGTCCAACTTTAAAGCCCGTGACACCTTCAGTGTCGCATCGAGAACGGAGAAGAAAACCACCTCAAACTGTCACACGGCTTCTTTGCATCCACCCCTCCCCTCTCTTCCATGTTTGCTCCTCTAATTCTCTGACAACATTCGCTCTGTCTGAAGAGCGCAAAGGCGCGGGGGTAAGTATCACGAAGCGATGCGATGCCGCACCTGCTACTGGGGAGCTGATGTAAGAGAGGGATGAGCATGAATTAAACATTTTTCCGAGGGAGTGTGAAGGAGGCGTCTTATTTGTTTGAATAAATGCATAAAGTGCATGCTTGCGAAAGCCCCTCATGTTATCTGTCAAAATTCAAGGTTACCAAATGTGCAGGAAGCGAAATTATGCCTTTTCGTGTAACGCATGGTGATTAGGCTAAATAACTGCTGACGGCAACAGAAGGAGCGGGGTTCAGCTGCGCTGCAGGCCACTCGGCTCGCCTGGATGCAAGAGGGAGAGCGGGTTAAGCTGGCCGACGGTGTGCGAGAGTTAATTAGGTGTGGGGCTAAACTTTGTGGTCTGAGGATTTCCTTTCACTTTCCCCTTAAACTGTATTACCTGCCTAACGTAAAATGGCTTTCGCAGTTTGAAACTGTCCGCATTTAAACATAATTAAAGCTGCATTATTTATAACTGGAAACGCACAGAGACGTCAGTCGGTGACCAAAGTTTAATCTTTCCCTCCTGTTGGTAAACACTGCATTTCTATGCAATGCCAGGTTGTCCTGACGACGCTAATCTAGGTGGCTCGTTTCTACGGGAAGAAGAGTCTGTATGTTAGCCATTTTCAATAGCTATCTAAAGCTGCGTTTTCATCACAGATGTGCGCAAGACTTTGTCAGTGTTCTGCTAATAACAAAAAAGAACAATTTCGCAATTGTGACGTTGCTACTGAATAAGAAACGCAATTAAAATCATACATGAATAGGTTTGTTCACATAAGTCATTAAAATCATGCCACGCCGTCATTCTGAGACTACTTCCTGTTTTGTTCTTTGTGATTTGCGCCTATAGTTACATACGGTTGTTGGTCATGTGACTCGTATAAAAGTGTTTCCATTGCAGTTTCTTAAAAATAAATTTAGGCCAAAAAGCACCTCATACCAGTGCCAAAACTTTATATTGAAAAATGTATTTTTCCAAAATTATGTCGCTCTGAATAAAATTTAAGACTTAAGAAACTGTCTCTCTACAGGCTTGTATGGATTGGCAATAGAAGTGAGCCAGTGGTGAAAAAGAGCACTGTCCAGCCTACGGCCGATAAATTTGCACTTACTCAGGATGGAGGGAAAAGCTACCTAGCTAGCTAGCTAGCAAGAATATATTAGCAGCTAGTTACCTGTAGCCTCAACTGCCTCTAGTCACAGGAACTGACAGAAAAAGAAATTCTACATTAAACAGTCCTGCCATGATAAATGTAAGCGGTCTCGTCAGAAAGCCTTTGTATATATTTCCACAAGACCGCTACTGTCTAGAAACTGCCGGTATTTTCAGATGTCAGCTGTAGTTGTCATGCCAGGCCACTAGATGGCACTGTGATTTCAGCATGCCATCGAACACGCGTGCGCTTTTGACGCTTAGCTTCCACCTCATTGTAAAGGTAACTTGTCTCCATCTCCCATGAGCGAAGTCCTCATGTAACGCATATGTTCCGTATCAAAAATGTCATTTTGGAATCTTTTAGGACAAAACTATTTGTTTACTAAGTGGAGTAAACCAGAACCCCACTCATTCAGTACGTCTGCGGCTTTAAGTGTAGGCTTAGCCTCTATCAAAACCCTGTTGTAGACCAACTGCTCTAAAACAGGGTCGCTTCTGCTCCTAATATAAATAAGTAATGGCCACTCACGTCAGAAAGGCTATAAAAGCCGTACTGAGTGCTGTTATAATATTTTTATTCTGGAGCTTTAAAAAGAGAAATAGGCGTCGGAACATCTTTAATTACAACCTTTCAATACCACTGGTTGGAGCGACGTAGATAAAGTGTTTTCATTTAATTACATTATATTTCCTGTTGCTTTAATAAACTCTTTGAGCGAGAAAAACAGCTTTGATTAAACGCTGTCATGTACTTTTCCATCCAAGTACAACATGAAAATATGCCGGGAAATGATTGAAAAGGATTTGCTTCAAGGCCAAATCAGATCGCCCTTTTTATGAACGCTCATAACGGTTCTACTTATTGTTTCTGGGAGACCAATTAGGCAAAGATTTAACAACCAGATGTTTTCTGTCAATATATTGTAGACTCTGCTTCTGTGATTTGGAAGTTGTTTTTTTTTGTTTTGTTTTGTTTTGCTTAAACTTGCCCTGTGAAGCACTTCAGATCTTAGAGGGGAAACAAAAAAAATCTCCTGAGTTGAAAATTAGCCATATTTTTATTTGGCTAATTTGCTTTTAGCCCTGATTTAAGAGCGCTGTGTAGAAGAACATCATGTGGTCAGCTTAGTTTTCATTTTCTACAGGTATGTGGTTGGACTGAAATCTGAATAACAAAGATCCATTTTCTAATTCCAGATGACGGAGCCAAACTGCTTAACGGGATGTGTCAAAGTGATCATTTTCTCACAGAACACTGAACCTAAAGGAGACCAAGTTATCATCTATTATACTATAGCATACACAATATCCAGTTAAGCCAGGCTGCCACAATTTTTGACAATGTTGAAAATCTTTGCAGCATAAACATCACGACCAAGTCGTCTTATATTCCTGCTTGTGCACCAGGTTACTTTATGCGGACTCTTTGTCTGAGATAACGAAAATTCCCTCATCAGCGAAAGCCACTCAGAGTGCTTAAAGTTGCTCCACCTGAAGGCAGCTTGACCTAAATTCTGAATAATTCAATAGCTTGACCACTTGGAGACATTCTTACACAAAGCAGTTGGACTCTGCTTCACTCTGATGTTCAGAGCGACACACGAATGGAACGCACCAACACAAAACATTAAAGAAAGTCCTGCCTACAGTTTCAGGAAGCAATTAAAAATGCACCATGAAAAGAATATTTCTGGTCATTTAAGATTGGTGGATTTTATATTTAAATTTTTTTGTTTATTTTCAAGAAGGTAAAACAAACAAACAAAAAAGAAAAATAACAATAAAGAAATTTTTGCATGTTTAATTGGAACATGCAAAAAAAATTTGTTTATTATGTATAGTTGAAATTAGCCAGTTTTGACCCGCAGGGCAAAACGTTTGGAAACCTCTGGTATGAGAGAGCGTAAACTACAACTTAAATCAACTTATATTTTATTTTTATGTAAGAGAAATCTAAAATATCTCTCCATCTGGAACTAAAATCCAGATTGTTTTAATACTTCATCTGAAACATGATTTTTTTTTGTAAATGTAAGCAGCCTTCATGTGAGCTGACCCCAGGAAGAACGGCAGACGCTGCCGATGCTAATGGGGATCTTAAAAAACATAAACATCTTCAGAGCACCGGAGACCCAGATGGTCAGATGATTCTCAAATTCAGAGGAAAAACATTAGACAATATTATTATAAAGTGACAAATTCCCTCCTGAAGAGTAAATTGGACTCCCTGCAGCCCAACACATACAAAATCATGTTCATCAATATCAACACACATACTTCACACATGACAGGAGTTGATGTTCTGCAACATTTGCTTCACGAATTTATGTTAAAAATCACATAAAATGTGTTATTGATGCACTAAGGCAAGAGAGAAAAAAGTGTAAATGAACTTTGACCTTTAACTCAACCATGACCTCCAACCAATTTGCTAAATTTAAGCAGAACAAAATAAAGCCAAAATAGAAATAGAGAAAGAAGGTTAAATATGAAGTGAACTGATGCAGTTTGAATCAGTTCCTCTTACAGAACGTATAGATTATTTAGTTTGCTTAGTTGTGTATTAACTATTTACTCAAATGAACTTGATTGCATTTTCAGCTCATTAATATTAAGAAATTATTTCCCAAATGATTTTTTTTCTTTTAGAAAATACAATTTCAACATTCTAAGACAGTTTAATGTTAAACCATGACAAGACTTAAGTTCATAATTTTAAACGCAACTATAAATGCTTATGTATCGGTGCTGAGATTACAGTGTGTTTACCTGACCATGGTTTTAATGCTGTCCTAGCTTATTTTTTTTTATTTGTTTTTGTACAGAGTGGTTCTTGCTATTAATAGCATGCAGAATATTCTGGGATGTTCCAACCACTTGGCAGGTTGCTGGAGTTGGACGCCGTTTAGTTTTGCTTGGCATCGACTCTAAACAGCAGTTTTGGCTGGCAGAAATTCCTCTTTTTTTAAACCACTTAATGAAAAATATAATGTGCAAAACAAACCATTTTGGCCAAGTAGACTATTTTTTCTTTCTTTTTTTGTTTTGCAGAGCATATGTGTGAAATAACAACTCCTTCAAAGTGACAGCGGTATAGTTCCTGATAGCAAAAACTGGGGGGAAAAAGAACAACAACAAAAAAAAACAAAATGTGAGCTTTATTGGAAATTCACTTTTATCAAACTGCAGAGACACGGAGACGGAACGAGGCACGCGGAATAAATCCGATCCATCACCTGAACTCAAACTGTGCAGTCCCGGGCAGAAGATGTTCTCGGATGTTGCGCTATCAGAAACGTTTAATCTCATTTCATGCCACTCACCAAAAAAACTGCTGAGAGCTATTCCTGAGGCATGAATCGCTTTACCAGCGACGTTTATTAAATATGCTCTAATTCCTCTTTCTGCTGGATTTTGTTTGCACGATTACCACAATGCAGTAACCAGGAGCATATCTGTTCTGCATCGATGCCGGTGGAGAAGTCTCTTTGCTGTCAGTTCCAGGGTTTCACATTCGAGAGGATCTGGCATTTATAAAGCATTTAAATGATTTCAATTTAACCTCAAGAGCACAAAACCACGCAACACCAGTTACATCAAAGTATTAATGCAATAAGTATGAAGAACATGCATATAAGAAAAAATAAAAACGTAAAACTGAAGATCAGAAATTTGTGGCTAACTTTTGGTTTGCTAGGTTTTAGCAGATGTCTCTTAGCAAATGTTAAATAATAGTGTTTAACATATTAAGTGGTGAGTAAGTATTTGTAATGGAAGCAGGAGACATGAATAAGAGAGAAAACAGTGGCTGCTAAGCTAACATTTACAGATCTTATCTCAGCTCTTGCAGCATAGAACATCGTTCTTCTTTATTTTATTTTATTTTTTTAATTTCCTTTATTTAACCAGGTAAACCCCATTGAGATCTGGATCTCATTTTCAAGAGGGACCTGGGCAGAAATCTGCAGTACACAACAACCTGGTTACAAAATAAATTTATTTCCATAAATGCCAGATTTATGTTATGTTGTTTCTTATTTACTGACAGTTGTGTTATTTACTATAAAAATATATATATATATATATTTTTTTTTTTTTTGCATTGTATTTTTTTAAATGTTATCTGAGGAAACAGAAGCACAAGTTTCTGAGATTTTTGTTACCAAAACGAAAATGTTAACTCCGCTTATACATTTCGCTTCTCAACTATGCTCTGCTTTTGTTTTGGTCTGTCGCGTTAAATGACAATAACATGAAGTGAGATGTGAGGCTGCAATGTGACACCTGCTGCTGGTGTTCCTACTAAAACCAGGAAGATGGAGCATCCAGTTGTAAAAGCCTTCCACTGCTTCCCTACAGCTCAAAGAATAAACTTTGAAATGATTCTGTTAGTTTATAAATCACTGAACAGCTTAGCACCAAACCACTAATTTTTGTAAGGATAAATTCGCCTCAGGAGATGGAAAAAAAACTCTGGTATTGTGTTGCCTAGATCAAAATTATTTAAGACTGCTGTCTCAAACTTTCTACTTTGTAATTATGTAAATGGTTACAAACCTTGAGTCAAGTTTGACAAGCCACTTTTTTGAAAATTTGTACACTCGCCTAATTCCAAGTTGCTCCATTTTAATGTGTCACGACTAAATCAACGGTTTCATAAAACTCAAACTGTGACATTGATGATACTGAACGCCTTCGCACCACGATACATTAGAGATCTGCTGCTGTGGTTTCAACCTTCCAGACCTCTCAGGTTCTGGTTCTGGTTCTGCTCTGCATCCCCAGAACCAGAACCAAACATGGACAAGCAGCTTTCAGCTTCCAGAGCAAACTTCCAGAAAACTGCAAAACACTGAATTCCATTAAATGAAAGCTAAACCCCATCTGTTTACAGATGCCTTTGATCAGTAGCAAGTGAACATTGATCAACATATTTGATGTTGATGACATTGATGATGGCATTTGACAAAATGTAGCATTTACTGCTTGTCTGGTAGTTCCTGTTTGACGTTGTCATAGTGTAAATCGCTTTGATCTGCCTTGTTGCTGATGTGCTCTACCAATAAACTTGACTTGACTCTTTGGGTCTCGCTGTAACTCCAACCATTTCCTCTGCAATTCCCCCCCTCACACACCTGATGTAGAAGGAGAAAAGACTCATCCTCATCCTCGCATTGCTTCCATCACCACCCCTGAACTCGGACGCTGCCAAGACCTGATGCTTCACCTCCGATCATCCACTTGCATCGTTGCCATTTACAAAACGGCTAAACTTCCGAATCTCTCGATGAGTCAGGCAGAACTAATTGTGGTAACGGCGGGGGGCGGGCGGACACTCGCCGAGGCCTAAACATGCTAAATGAAATCCCAAGAATGCACATGCGCGTACGCACTCCCTCGGTAAGAGTCGAGCAGTACGAGCTAATGAGGCGTGGATGCAACGTGCCGATCTCGCATACATCAACTCGACGAACCGCCGGAGGAAGACGTTCATTAGACGGGACGGTCATTACGGCGGGCGGCGTTTAATGCTCGGTTAACCGCACCGACTTGCAGAGCTGCGTGTCTCTATCTGCAGAACATCTCTGCTCTCAGTCTGACCATTTTTTCTGGCAACCTTCTGGCTAAGGTTTCCTGTAAGTGCTTTGATCTCTGATGGACGGGATCGTGGCGCCCCAGCAGGTACGCGCTCGACGTTTTCTACACATAACCCCCCTCCCCCCGTCCCCCAGCCCACTGACAAGGTGAGAAAATCTGCAAAGAAGAGACAGGAAGTGACTGCTTCCACTGTCCTGACTGACAGCTGAGCATGGGGGGGGACTGTGTCTTACATGCATTGTGAAAGACGGGGAGGACTGGGAGTATGGGGGGTGGTTAGGGTCACATTTGCCCTCTCTACATGTATGGGAAGGTGCGTCTCTTCACAGCACCCTGGTGTTGCCTTAACAGCGACATTCAAATCAAATCACAGCCGTGCCAGAGGGAAATGGAGTCTGAGATGCAGAGCTGTCATCGTTTAGGCTATAAATCTTTCAAATCCAACCCCCCACCCCACCCCTCCATCACCCATCTGTACATCCGGGCTGCAGAAGCCGCTGCTCCGCAGGAAGGTTTATTTCTCCCGAGGAGAACGTTTGCAGATTTCGGCGCTGGGAAAGTCGGGTGGGGAAATAAATCAGAGCTCATAGCACGTATTAATTTGACAAGCCGGGAACAACGCGGGCGTCGGAAATAGGGCAGAGTGAGGTGTAACGACAAGTGTGTGCGCGTGTGGGGGTAGGTGTGTGTGTGTGTGCGCCTGTGGTCACTGCTAATGAACTCGGTGTTTGATTTGCTTGTGGACACAACTTTCAGTGGTGTGTTCTCCAAAGCCTCTTGTGTGGACACAAACATGGAGCGTGTGAGCAGATGCCAGGGGCGCCAGCCGAGGGAGGGGCGGCGAGAGGGGGGGCATAGTTGGTCTTCATGTTTTCATAACCAACCTCTTTTATTTAGGAAGGTAAAATTAGGACATGGGAGGACAAGTCGGTAAGTTGCAGCATTTATTTATTCATTCTCCGTCTAAAGGGGCAGCACAGTGCAAAATTGACTTTTTTGAGCTTTACTTCATGTTATAATGTTTCCTCATCAAAATCATTCTTTCATTCTTTCATGAATGTTTGAGAAACCCTTTCATTTCCCGTGGCAACCATTCATCTGTGCAAAACGCCTGGTTGGACCCAGCCACCCGGGATCAGAGGAGGAGCTTCGAGGACGAAACTCCTCCTCTGATCTATAGTTTTCGTGCTTCAGAGGTTCCTCCTACAGAGCAGCCCTCCCCCACTCAGCTCCTTCAGACTAGCCAGCAGCAATTAGCAAACAGCGCATCTGCTGGAACAACGCAACGGCGCATTCTAGGAGCTGCTTCTCAGAGCAACGCTGGTAAAAACGTTGCTAAAGGGTTAACAGAGGAGCCATGTTATGATGACTTCCTGAAGGCGGAGCTTCAGAAAGAGCAGGAGCTTCTTAAAGAGACAGAGCCCCAATTTCAAGACGTCAAATTACAAAGTCAAGTTTATTTTAAGCCATATTTGATATAAACAGCATAATTCTATAAAATGGCACTATGTGCCTGGAAAACACATTTTAGTTTGACTGTAGGACACCTGGCCCCTTGCTTACAGCAACACCTAAAAAAATTGTTGGATATTATAAAAAAAATACATTTTCCATCAAATCGTTAATAAAATCTTTATCGCAGCGGATGGAAACCCTGAGTTCAGTTTCCCACACATTTAGAATATTTAGATAAAACGACCAAAACGTAAAAACTTCATCTGTATGCGCCTTACAAATCAATACGCCCCTGTTCTGGGTAGAACATGCACCTGCAAACTTGGCTCAGGTTCCTTTTGAATCCATTAGATGGAGGGGCTCAGCTCGTTGCCGTGGTTTCCTTAATGGAGGACTTCAGCTCATCTGCATTGCTGGCTCAGGTGTCTCCCATCTCCTGCTTGACAAACGTCCAGTAATTCCCTGTCGGCCTCCGCCGGGACACTGTGCCCGGCGGCTAAGCTCAGTGACTCCATGGTTGCTCCAGCTGGTCAGAAGAGGGCGCCGTCAGGTGCTTTAGGGCGTGGAGGTGGACGGGATTTCATTCATTACCGTCTGGATCTCTGAAACTCGTGCTTGTTGCGGGATCTTGATTTTCAAATGAGGCACAAAATTTTAACTGAACTTGGAAAAAAAACAAAAAAAAACATTTTGTGTACTGGGCTACAGTCCAGTTCTTTTTCCTGTAAGTTGCTTTTTAATGTTTTCTCTGCCTCAGAAGTGGCCCAGTATATTCTCTAATGACCTTTTTGTCTTTTCTCCCACATTTGTTTTCCTTCCACTCGACTTTCCATTGCTATTCCTAAATACAGACAGCTGCTTTCAGAGTGATCAGATGGCCTCAATCATCCGTCCACCTAGTGATTGTGTAGGTATATAACAGCTACTGCACTTTTGTACTAAAAGTAACTTTTGAATCATTTTTTGATTGTAATATTCACATTTTCAAATAACATGTTTTTAAGATTCAATGGAAAATTTTTTCTCATATTTTCATATGTTTAGGGGATCAACTTATAGTCATGGTAGGTTTCTATATAAACAAAAAGAAAATAACAAATCTGTGATTACTGAAGCAACAACAAACTTTTTCATGACATTCTTGATCATTGCCACCAAGACCGCCCATTTTCAAACCTCCTGGAGCCGCCCCTGGCTCAGGCAGCGTTTTTTTTTTTTTCCTCCCCTCTTTCTCTCTCTCTGCTGCGCACAGCTCTGCTCAGGAAACCAAAATCACCTGCAGAGGCAGGTGCACACACGCACCTCAAATCACGCGCTTTTCCAACATACATGCGCGCGCGCGCTTCCCCCCCTCCCCCCCACACACACAGCGACACTTTGACACACACTCATCTCCACTTGCATGTCAAAATCCAACACAAAAAAGGGAAAAAAAATGCAATGTTCCTCCTAATTCGCGCAGAGAATCGTGTCCTGAATGCAACTTAGTGGGGAAATAAAGCCTCTCAAACTGCGCTCCAGTCGGACACACAGCAGGTTATGTTCAGTTTTTTTTTTTTTTTATGTCTGTTTTTCCTCCCCCTGTTAAATACCTTCACTGGCGACTGATTCTGCAGGGGAATCCTGCAGCCAACTTTATGCGCCCGGATATATCAGGACGCCGCCAAAAAGCGCCGTAACGAGCGCGAAGACGAGACCGAAAAAAACAGGTCAGACAGCCCGGCGCTCCGCAGCGAGCATCCCCGCAGCTCCCCGCATTCATCCCGCACAAGTTCGGCCGCTTTCGCTCCAACTTACCGATGAGAGCAAGATGAAGAAAGTAGAGTCCGAAGAAGTCCATAACGGAGTGATTCAGACGGATGCAAATTCCGGCCAAGGAGACAGGCGTTGCGCCGCGACGAGGATAATAATAATTAAAAAAAAAAAAAAAAAGAATAATAGCAATAATAATAATAAACAGGGCTCCCTTCCTTCTGCTGCAATTGGCACCGAAAATTAAAGAGCGAAAGAATCGCAGCTATTTCTCAAGTGATGACTGGCCACTTGCGCTGACGCTGAAATCCACAGCAGTGCGTGAAAAAACAGCAGCGGAGCTGAGCAGCATCTTTTCTTTTTTTCTTTCTTTAAAGGAGTCAAACTTTTTTTTTTTTTTCCCCTGCTCGTTTTTTCTTTTTATTTCCTGTCTGGAAGGCGATTGTAGCTCCGAAATTCTCAATAAAGATGCTGGGAGTTTTATATGTATATATATATTTTTAAAAGTAATATTTTGTTTCAAATCTTGCGCCTATTGAACATCCCTGACTGCTTCATCCGATCCGTCCCGAGCGGCTGTTTGCTCTCCTCCACCTGCAGCCTGGAAACTGCGGATGAATCACTGAATCACTGGCGCGTCGGTTTTTTTTTTTTTCTCCGATTCCCCCCCCCTTCTTCTCTTTCTGCTTCTTCTTTCGCTCTTTCCGACCTGAGAGGCAGCCCGTGTGATCCTCGGCTGCTGGGTGTGGGGGGGTTGGGGGATGGAGGGTTGATGGGGTGCCCAGCACCTTTAAAATAAAATAATAAAAATAATAATAATGAAAAAAAACAACAGAGTGGAAAAAAAATCCAATCCTGGCCAAAGAGTTGAAATAGGGCAAGTGAAATCGATAGCCTATTTCACACAGCCATAAAATGGAAATAACAAAAGTGGAAAATGGTGCGTAGCCTGCAGAGGAGGGTGTGGGTTCAGTTCATCTGCTCTTTCACCTCATAGTGGAGTTGTTGTTGTTGTTTTTTGTTTTTTTTTCCACCTTTTTCTTTAAAAAAAAAAAAAAAAAAAACTTGTAGTAAAGTGGAAGAATTTGTGATTTGTATTGATGTTTGAGGAAGCGACATCATGTCTGTCACCATAAAGAGCCTCATCTGTTCCAGGCACTACAGACAGCATCACTGTCGTGAATCTGGATTGTTTTTTTAATAACTTCATAATGCATTTTGACCTATTTTTTCTCCAGTTGGATTGTGCAACACTTAACATCATTGAGTTTAGAAATTGATCCTCAAGTCTTGAGTTTTAGGCAGTTTGTTCTGGAATCTCATTGGTCGTTGACTTAATGTGCACAGTTGAAGCCAGAAGTTTACATACACCAACAAATCTTGTTTTAGGTCCGTTTGAACGACCAAAATTATATCAATTTGGTAAATGTCACAGTAATGTGAGAATCTGTCAAAGATGTATTTATTAAGGTCTTCAAAATGGAAGGCCAGATGACGATGGTTTGAGTTAATTGGAGGCTCATCTGTGGATGTATTCTTTGGCCACACCTCTAACACACCGCTTCCTTGTTTTGAAAGTAAAAAAAAAAAGATATAAGGAAGAGAATGATGAGTTCCATGAGTCTGATTCATCCTCCGGAACAATTTCCAGATGCTTGAAAGTTCCGCGATTCATCTGTTCAATCAGTTAAGCGTGAGTATAGACATGATGGGAATGTCCAGCCGTCACACCGCTCAAGAAGGAGACGGGGTCTGTGTCTCAGAGTTGAGCGTGTTTAGAGGTTTTAGAGGAAAGTGGCGCACTTTTTAAAGTAGATGAGGGAAAACCGTTAAGTGGAAATATTGAAGCAACATCTTATGACATCAGCCATAAAGTTTAGGTCCAACTGGGTCTTCCAAATGGACACTAACCCTAAGCATTCAGGCAGTATTGCATCGAGTCCTGACATCAAGCTGATGGTTTAGAGCAGAAACTCTTGAGCCAGGCATTCTTGTCCAACACCGGTGTCTGTCCTCACTCATGACTCTTAAACGCAGCGGAAAGCCTCGCCAGATGTGTAAAAGGTGTGAAAGGTAGGCAACATGTACTAAATAGAGGGTGTTTTAATGTTATTCCCTCATCAGAAACATACATGGAGTAATGCCTCATTCTTTCATGCATGTTTGAGAAATTCTTTCATCTCCATGGTAACCAGTCAGCTGAGCAAAACACCTGGGTGGACCTAGCCCCGCCTTTGAGATGCAGCTCCTCCTCTGTAGCTTCTGCGCTTTCGCCTCACAGAGTAGCCCACCAACAGTCCTCCCACTCTCAGCTCCTTCAGACTAGCCAGCAGCAATTAGCAAACACTTTATGGAACATCTGGTAAAGATGTTGTTAGAGGGTCTATAGAGGAGCTATATTGTGATGACATTCTGAAGGCGGAGTTTCAGAAAGAGCAGTTTTTAAAGAGACGGAGGCCCAATTTCAAGGTATTAAATTACAAAGTCACGTTTCTTGTAAGTCATATTTGATATATAGCATTTTTATAACAATTGAAGGGAACATAGTTGCTTAATTTTGCTGCAAAATGATACCATGTGCCCAGAAAATACATAATACAGTACCTCCAATTCAAGAAAGGTACATCACGTAAGTTTATACTTTAGGTGTATTTGGGTTTGTGTCTGAATAGATTCAAGGAAATTCACATTAAATTCAAATTCGCACCAAGTTGTATCATGCATCGAATTCCACCTCAAGCACAAAAATGCAACTCGTCTGCCTCTTTAGTAGCCCAACATTAACGTCACGTCAATTCTGCAGGGATGTAAACCTAAAGCCGACGCTGTCTACAGAGCGTCCTCACGCTCTCCTTTCAAAACAAAACCAAGAGTAATCTATTTTCATCTGGGTTTTTGGGGCAGCAGCAGTGATTGACGCATCAGGCAATCTTTACTGTGATTATTTTGAGATGTAACCCACTTTTCCTCATCTTCTGCTCCACGCGCCTGGAACATCCCGGTTTAGATCCGGGAAGAGGCCGCGCGCCGCGTCGAGGCGCACTTGCTTGGAGTCGCGTGCGCCGACGGCTGCTTTGCGTGTTCGGTTCCGACATTTACTTTTCATGTTTCGGTCAGAGTCTGAGTTTTCTCTCAAGCTGTTAAGCTCTCGCAGCTGACAAATTAAATTTTGAGCAGTTGCCCTGTTGGGAGTTGTTTCCCCTTCTCGAGCCTATTCTTGGAAGTTTCACAGCTTCCCGTTGACACTTTTATCTGAACGCTCGCTTGTGCAGTTGGTAAGAAGAATAAATAAAAATGCCGCTAATGGAAATATAAGAAAATTGACAGCTATTTTTTGTAAAAGAAAATAAAAGCCTCAGACACCACAAACCTCTTTAAAGCTATCTAGTCTTTTCAAAAGGAACGTGGGGACACTGTGACTCTGAGGATCTGCTTGCTGAGACAGTGGGAGGGCTGAGAGTAGAGAGTCTGCAGGGGGTGAGACGTATCTGGGTGGATTTGTCCTCCAGTGCCGACTGCGAGAATTCCTCACAGCCTGCCGCAGCCTTTGTCGTCGATTTCTCCACTAAAAAGCCAAACTGTGTCTTTCACCGTCTTTATATCCGTGGAGTTTTCTCGGTGGCCCTGAGGACGCTCTCAAGTACTTTAGGGTCACGAACATAATCTCTAAAGCCAGCATAATATTTAAACACTCTTCCAGATCTTCCAGATGCCATAGACCAGGACAAGATGGAGAGTAAAAAGTTTGATCCAGTGGAAGCGTGACTTTCAGCATCTACAAACGTCAAAAGTGGCATGCAATTTTTATCTAATCGTCTAAAGAAACATTTAAGGGTGGAGCATCTTTGGCCACTAAAGAGAGTGAAACACCTGAATGTAATGACTTGCATGGATAAATCAATATTTTTAGCAATACCACGTCTTTCGCAAAAACAAACAGGCAATTTAGACTCATGTCTGATTTTCTTTCCATTTCAGAACTGTGTACTACTTTGTCTCAATCGATCACATAGCTGCACTTGGCAAGGCAACTGATGTGTGTGGAAACTTTTAGGCACAGTTTTGGAACTTCTTGTTGCACTGTGTAGACTCAAGAAGAGAAAAAAATAGCAACACAGTCCAAGGTTTGGACTCCTTGGCGGTGGTCCAGAATCAGATAACCTGAGAACCTCCTCTGCAGCAACAACGAACCTCACCGCCTTGCTGCCAGGCAAACGTGCCACAGCAGGAGAGGACGATACAATCCTTACTGGGGATTTCAGAACATTGTACGCCAACGTTCATCTCACCTCAACCCTGCCTTCCTGCGAGCTACTTCAAATGTACATAGTGTGCCAGAAACCCCCCACGTCGATTGCCATATCTGAGCCTTTGAGTCTCATTCTTGTTCGAGGAGAAATATCTCCTGCATCCACGCCTCTCCTTTCTTTGCCTTTTAAAGCATTAGCCACTCTGATGTCACAACCCGGGAGACAATATGGGACATGTGTCTTGCGCGGCAGCCTTGAAGAGGCTTTCGCTCCCCATGAGGTGTTAATTTATCTAATGTATTCGGTTTAACACCATCCCTGCCTTGTTTCTTTTCATTTGAATTTTCAGCATATCTCTACAGATTCGCAGTCTCACAGAGACACACGGCGAGAATTTAGAGGGTGAAGAAGAGACGTGGGGGGCGGAGGGAGAGAGGGGGGTGAGTGTGAGAGAACTGGCGCTACACCACCTACGCAATCCAGCCAATTCAGTGTGACTCGACGTTCGCAATGGAGTCACTTTGTAGTCCTGCTATTGAGCGAGGACGATGTTGAATCAGGTGCTGGAACTGCTTCCAAGGCCGTTCTGCACAAACAAAGTCTGGCTGGGCAACGGAGTTACAGTTACAGGATAATAACCCAAGGCTGACTGCAGTGCAGCTCTTCTGTTTGCTGCCATTCTTTTCACTCTTCGTATGTCTCAGTCTGCCTCTCTCTCTCTCTCTCGCTCTGTTTGACGTTCTCTTGTTATGTTTCTCACAAAATAGCTTTTTCCGTAATTCAATTATGAGTTTAACGGCGGTTATGCAGTGTTTAGTGGCTGTTTCCTGAGCGGTAGCCCTTGGCTAAACTCTTGGTCTTATTTGTAAGGACAAATGCTCCTGCTCAACATTTTATTAGGCGCAGCTGCTCTATAGTTTAGCATAAATAGTGAACCAGAGAATGACGTGGCAGCAACTCGACGCATGTAGATGTGAAGAAGGCAAATAACTAAAGTTCAGAATGCAAAAGAAAGGCGGAGTTCAGCCGATACCCCCTCACATGATGGTCTGGGGGTATCAGTTTGATTGGGGACCAAAATTGAAACATTTGGAACATTTTCAGGGTCTGCTTTTCGCTTTTACACTGCACTGTGTGAAACAAACCAAACCCTTTGAAAAACCTGCTCACCCCACATGAAAACCTCTGAAGAAGACACTGACCACAACTTCCTTTTTCACGAAATGGAAACCGAAATGGAGCGATGTCAGATTTTAGCGGTTGTAGAATTTCTTCTTTGTCTCTGGTAATAGTATAACCATTTTTCTTGCTAACACGGCTAGACACATGTTTGTTTTGGTTGTATTAACCCAGAATGCCCTGCACTGTAGTCCACTTCCTGCTTTTCGAGTGGTCTCCAGTCCACTTGGCTTCCACATATGCACTCGAACCGCCCCAGAATTCACTTCAACTGAGCCGAGGTTGAGGTTTCTGCACAAACCAGAGTTTGCTTTTTTTTTTTGGTCCGCAAGTTCGATTGCGCATTCACACCTCCTCAAATGCACCGGACATTCTAGGCAAACGAACTAGAGTTGGATTAAAGCGGACTGGAGAGAACGCACCCTGAGTCACTTCACACATTTAGAAAAGGAGCATGAGCTATGATTACTCTTTTTAGTGCAACACATCATCAAACCATTCAGCAGATGGGGTACGGCAGCTGAAGACCACACAGACAGCTGCTCCTTCCCACTTGTTACAGGCTGATCAGAATCAGACTGTTGTGATTACAGATTGGAAAAGTGTTGCCTGGCCTAATGAGTCTCTAATTCAGCTGTAGCATCGAGACGGTTGGGTCTGATTGGGTTGTAGACGACATAGAGGCGTGGTTCCACCCTGCTTTGTGTCAGCATTGGCGACACAAAGCAGGGCAATAATTAGGAATATTTAAACGTCACAGAACTTGAATATTAACAAGTTCTGTATGATCTGATGGCTACTCCCAACTTGATAATGTCAACTATCCCACACTAATTTCTTGAATATGACAATAAGTTCACTGCAGTGTGATAACTTTCACAGTCAGATCTCATTCTAATGGAGCATCTTTTTGATATAGTTGTACCAGGGATTCATATAACTGATGTGAAGCCGACAATCCTGGAGCTGTTACCTGGCAGTGTGTACCGAAACCTCTGAGTAGCGTCTCTTACACCTTGTTGAATTCATTCTGTGAAGAAATAAGACAATTCTGAATGGAAACATGGGTCCAATCTACTAATAAAATATTCATAAGGGTGTTTGACTACATTAAAATTAGATGTCTAAGTTTAACAGGTCAGCTATGTAATGTTTTTTCTCAAAGTATGGCGTGAGTTTCATGCTAGCTGTGGAACAGTGAAATAGAGTTTTACTCCAGTGGAACTCCTAAGGAGTTAGTGGAAGTTCAGTTTTCCAGTTTACATTTGTGTTGCAGATCTGGAGAAGGTTAACAACTATCGTCTGTTTTTTTTTGTTGTTGTTTTTCTTTTTGAGAAGGGTGCTGCCGTAGCAAAAGATGCAAATAAAACTGGGGAGGATTTTTCTGCCTTAATTCGAGAGCACACATTTTCAGTTTGAAAGCAGGACTTCATGTCTTTCTTCTCAAAACTTGTAATGCTTGTGCTCATAACTTCTGCTCTCTTTCAAAATATTCACTGTGCTTTCTCAAACCTTTCTCCTCGCGCTTAAAACCTGTCTCTGCTCGGAGCAAATCTCCGCTTGCAAACCTCTGCTCACTTGTGAATCTTGGAACAAAAAAGTACCGTCGCCTGGCAACCTCTCAGCCAGTAGAACAAAAGTGTTGTACTGAGTGCATTTGTTTCCTGCGCCATCCACTGGATGTAGGGAGAAACGACAACATCAGCTTTCTACTCTGTGTTACTAAACATCTGCCAGCAGAGTGCTACTGATCGCTAACAGTTCTGAGAATGACGTCAAGGTCGGGACCCTCAGCCTGATCTTTGCTTTGTGCTGATGTAGCTGTTCAACTACGACCACTACACCCCCTCCCACCACGACCACTGCCGTCAGAGCTCGCTCAATTTATAAAAATCCCTACTTCTGGAAAAAACTCTCTGCACTCTACCCACTGTATTCTCACTACCTTAAAGAGCAGGTAGAGGTTGTTCTACTGGCAACCTCTCAGCCAGTAGAACAAAAGTGTTGTACTGAGTGCATTTGTTTCCTGCGCCATCCACTGGATGTAGGGAGAAACGACAACATCAGCTTTCTACTCTGTGTTACTAAACATCTGCCAGCAGAGTGCTACTGATCGCTAACAGTTCTGAGAATGACGTCAAGGTCGGGACCCTCAGCCTGATCTTTGCTTTGTGCTGATGTAGCTGTTCTGCGGTCCGTCAGTACCGAAAAGTTTCACCCTCAGACCTGGTTTCAAAACGCATCGGCGTGACAGTCTCCGATCACCGGGGTTACAGAAACAAGCGCCTGGATCGCGATGCAAAACTTTAATCGTCTGTAGAGATTCAGTGGATTGAAATGGCCTGAACAAAACAAACAGAGTTCAACAGAAGAACAACACTGGTGAGTATACGCAGTGATCTATGGAACTTGTAATGAGTTTATTTCCTAAAGGACACATCGCAACAGATCAAGCTATACTTTAACTACATTCTCAGTAGTAACAACATAAACTCTTTCATTTACGCTGTATTTATGAAGGGATGTCATAATGGCTCACCTTGTCTCCTTTTATGAGAACTGTCCTGATTTGTAAGCGCTGTTTATATTTCACAGTAATAGAAAAAGCTGAGTTCTATGCGTATTCAGGGTTTTACATTCTCCACTGTAGCCTACAGGATTTCTATCATAAAGTTTCTTCAATATTTACTGATTATGGCACAAGCCCTTTGTTTGGTGAGGCCCTTGGTAGTTATTGTTTTCAAAAATCAAGAACCAGTTACTTATATTAAGATTAAAAAAAATATTTCTGTATTCAAAAAGTTAAAAGATTTTCTATTCATAGATTTTTAAAAAGATTCTAAAAATGTACGGCGGGACTGGAGTGATTCATATTAATAACCCTAATAGAAAAATACTGACAAGCTTCTTACTTATTTTCCTCTGAGAGCGTGTTTTAAGGAATATGTGTAGCAGTGAAAAAGATACTTAATTTAAAACACTTTGATCATGTTACACCTTTTTACTGCGAGTCAAGGTTGGGTCAGTGTGAAAATCTGATCGCTCATCGTTAACAATTTTACAGTGATAATAGAAACACAGTCGAGTAAAGAACTTTCAATTGCAGGGGTCTTACAAAAAATATTAAGTTTATTAAGAGAAAGGAAAAAATTTAAAAGTTCTGTTGAGCCATTTAAGTTGTTATAAGAGGCAATTATTATTAACATTTATTAACTTCACGAGGATAGAGTCTAATGTAGATTTTGAAGCTTCTTTTAAGACAATTTTGTTTATTTGGATCATCCTAAAAGCACAGTCTGGAACTGGATGGAAAATTTTTAGAGCTTTTTGGTGTAATGTCAAATCTTCAATTTAAAATGTTTTATGTTCTTTACATTTGATTAGTTCCCATGGATACTCACCGTTTGCTAATGCCTTATTCTGCTTTTGTGACCTCAGCTAGTTGTGTGGCATCCTAGAAGAATGGCGCTGAGAGGAACTTTGAAAGACGCACCATTCCAGTCCACTGGTGACGTGTGAACTGAATCAGAAGGCTTTTTATTTCTAACCTCCTTGCACAGACTTAGAATTACAAACAAAAATGGAAGTGATTAAAATTCTAGGTCCTAGTTGGGTTGAAGTGAACTCCGGCGCAGTTCGAATTACAAGCGTATCGGCGACTGCTCCAAAAGCAGGAAGCAAACTATTGCGCATAGCATTCTGGGTAAATACGACCCAAACTAGTATGCGAGTTCAGCGCCAAAATGAGAAATGGCTTGTGGTTGTGGTCTTTCACCAATGACAAACAAGAAATCCTACAACCACTAAAATCTGAAGCTACTCCATGTTTGTTTCCATTCTGCAAGGAAGGTAGTTGCGCTCATGTCTTCTTCAGAGGCTTTCATGTCATTTCCTGAAGTGGTTCTTAGTGCAGCGCCACCATAGGTGAGGGAAGGAACATGTTTTTCAAAGGGTTTGGACAGTTTGACACGGTGCAGTGTGAAAGCGAACCACACCAGCTGAAATTTAACACTCGAGTTTGGCTGTGAAAAAAAAAGCTTACAAGACGGTGTGTAAGGAGATACTGGACATGCACCAATATGGAAAATAATACAATGTGAAATTAATTGTTTCTGTAATCTAAGTACTGTGCTTAAATTAGAGCGTATGCTGTGCTTCATATTACTTGCGTGTTGGTTGATCGTCCATGTAGCCCTCTTTGATGCTTTGGTTTGCTGAGGCGCTCGTGTGCAGACAGCATTCTGTCATCTCCTGGATGGGGGTCAGTGGGCCTCGGCTCAGCTGCAGCATTTTGATGTCAGATTTACTCACCAAAGCAAATCAAACGGCGATAGAAGAGCACAGAACAAACTCAATGACTCGCGAATAGAACTGAATCAGGGTCTTCTGAAAACAGTGAACTTTACTATCATTTCCACAGTCTTCTTGGTGTTAAAGGTGACCAAGATCTATTGGCTACACAAAACAGGTTTATTATATTTTTTTTTAAAAACTTAGATAATGAGATTTTAATCCGGCTCTGTCACTTTAAATCCAAATAAGCTGCTTCTGGCCCCATAACTCAACATTTACACTAGCACATTATGGAACACGGTTACATAACCGTACATCTTTAAAAAGCATGGTAAGTTAACAACATAAAACTTGACTTTTCCAGCAGCCATTGTACAGCGCATACACCGAGACCTGTCGCAATACGCAATAAATCACACGATAAATTAAAATGAACTCATGGTATAATTTATCGTCCAGCAAAACTTGGTCTGATTTGAAAACCCAGCTGACCAAACGTCCTGTAGCTCAGCTTTGGTTGCTAGGCGACGGACTGGGCTTCACTGGGGTTACGGGTCATTTTCTAGACACCAAAACATATTAAATTATTGGTAATAACCAGCTGGGAAGTTTTCTTTCTTTTAAGCGCTTGAGCTATTTTCAGAAGCAGTAGAAACCCAAAATGAAGTACAAAAATGTTCAGAATGCGAGTTTTGAAAACGACGTCCCCTTTTAAGCTCCAAGCAGTTGGTTAAGGATCATGTGGCCAACTTTTCTACAGCCGGACACTACTCCATGCTGGATCAGATCGTTGACCATCAAGTCTTCAACAGAGTCATGTGAGGAGGTACCATCAATAGTTGGGAGAGAATAGAGCAGTGGGAAGAAGACACGGCCCTGGTAGCACCGGCGCAGGTCATCTTGAAGTTAATAGTGGATTTTTTTACACCACAGAATAAAATATAAACTCAAATTAGAGGTAGGGTTTTCTAAAAATGTATGTGTGGCATTACGCCGCCACTGAATGTATTTTCAGGCTTTTTAACCTGGGTTGGTAAAACACGAAGCTGCCGCTGTATCACGAAGCAGTACAGCAGAATCTGACACTGTCAGAATGAGAAACTTTACTTGAAAAAAAAAAATCTTCTTGACTTTGAACAGCCAGAATATTTATATTCGTGGAAAGTTTTTGACCCGCAATGACATATGGAGTAAGAAAACAGTTTAGACATTAACGCAAGCATTTGTTAAAGTTGCTTATCCCTCTAAAAACAGTGTAGCTGACTTCCAGCAGCAGAGCCAGACGAAAAATATGTAAGACATGTAGCTTAGAGTTTATGAACTTCTCCTCAGCGACAATGGAGCTGTCTTTCTGAACAGTATTGCACAACGTTGCTTATAAACCAAGGTTTAGTACCACCTGCAGAACAAATCTGCCACACATACACAACCTAGATGAATTCATTTACCTTCTAAAAGACTCAAATGATGACACACACTTGTGTTTTTTGAAACCTCAAGGTTTCTCTCGGTGCTAGACTTTTATTTGGGTACATTTTATGTTTCCACCACAGCAGCCCTTTTTAGTCACCGTCTGCTCTTCATTGCCGGGTTGCTTTCGCTGTTCTCTGACGAGCAACATGTTTCTGCTCCTTCCCATTGTTGCCAGCCAGTTGCTAGACATTCTAAAAGCAACGAAACCTAAATCTAAACTTGGAAACGAGAGGTTTTGCTTGTGTGTGAGATGTAAGCAGGCAGGTAAAGGTTATTTGTTGTGTATTATCGGTACCAACAACCCTACTGACTAGCCACGCCTTTGGCATGTTTAGCCGCTCATCATGTTTCAGCATGTTTTTCAAATGCACATTAAGAACATTAAGAAATGGTTAATCAGTTTCTATTGACCATAGCGTTGCGCAAATTGAAATTACAAACATAAATTTGCCAAATGGAAACAGGACAAAAATTCACGGAAAGGTTTTAGCGCTACGATGAAGGCAAACCTGCAATGGAAACACTTTTTCACATGATCAACTGCCAGATGTTACTACTAATGGAAACGTCCCAGAAGACAGGAAGTCGTAGGAGGACGACAGTTTGCTGTGTCCTTCCAACGTGTTGAATCCATATCTCTTCTGTAAACTCATCATCTACTGGGTTAAGCCCCGCCTCCCAAGTAGGCAGGGCTTGTCGCTCCAACACCTGATTAGGACGCCGAAGTCTCCTCTGATTGGCTGATGATGACCTCTGGCTGAATTATGAGTTTATCTCATGTAGCTGTTTACATCCGCCGCTGCCATGTGTTAATGACTTACGCAATTCTATTTTTTGTTTAGCTGCTTGTCATGTTTTAGCAGCGCTATATTTCAAACGTACAGCAAGGACGAGCAGAAATGTGCAAAGTCTATGAGGCCTTCTTGAGAGAGGAAGCAAAAATGGAGAAATGGTTTAACACTGACGTTCTTTCAGCAGTAGCCTGAGAGACCTAATTATTCCGTTCATTAGCGTGACGCAAAAAGAAGAGAGAGGTCTTGTTTTTTTCCCCAACGCACAAATATAAAAGAAAATTCCCTTCTAAAGTCCCTTTAGGAAGTTATAGGTCATGTTTGTTTGTTTGTTTTTTTATAAACCTAGCAAAAAATTTGCAAACTTTTTTTGAAGAGTGGCTCCAGATCAGGCTTTGAAGGGTTTTGTTTTCTTCAGAATATTTTTTGAATAAAAAGACAAGGCGAGCTTTAAAAGATGACTTTCACATGCAGATAAAGAAGAAAAAACAAACAAACAAAAAAAAACGTAGCCCGAGGAAAAATAATGAGATCAGAATTTTTGTTGCCAATTTTGATATTCGGGGGATCGACTGGAAAGACAAAAGAGACACAAATACATGTTTTTATGAAAATGTAAACAAATATTCCAAGGCAGCTGGACTGGCTAAATATAAATCAATAAATTCAACTGAAATGTTTTAACAGGTAATTATGCACAGCAGAGAAATTTGTGAATGTTCATACTTACATGTTTGTTGCCATGGAGATGCTGTTGATCTTATAGTAAACACCATTCTTATTCTAATTTTCCAGTTCAATGGAACAGAAATATGTTGGCTATTATTTTTATTTTTTGTTATAAATAATGTCTTGGCGAAGCCTTCACTTCTGACTCCCTCAGCTTCAGAGCAGAGGTAATGGAGCGCAGATGTTAAAGCAGCAGTAAATTCTCACCTGAAACGAGGCTGTTTCTTTCACGTTGTGTGTATAAGCTGTGAAGGCAAAGCTGCTAAAAATGTAAACCTTCAACCTCAAGTTGAAATCACAAAAAAAAGATGTGCTTTTCACAATCTAACTACATTCTTACATATTCATATAAAAGATGGCGTGCCTTGTGTTGAACTGAAAGAGCCGGCCCAAGGCATATTGGCGCTAGAACCTAGCTACCATCATCAAAACACATGTAATTTTTTTTTCTTTTGTGTCGCAGAAAAGAAAAATGAAAAATTTCAGGGTTAAGACAATGTGTGACTTTGTCAGCATCCTATGGCAACACATTTTGCGTTACCATACGATGTGTTTCAATACCGTATTAAAATATTAAACTTCAAATTAGTCATAGTTTCATATATGTTTACGTACAGTCAACTTTATATAACCTGACGATTAATTCCTGAAATGTATACATAAATAGCTCCTGTGCTACACTGAATTAGTGGCTGCAGATACTTGGAGAGCACCGACATCTGGAACATGATCATCAAGCCCCAAAGCAGCCAGCGTGTCAGAATGTTTCTTTTTTTATTATTATTATTTTTTTTTTACTTTTTCAGCATCCAGCTTTCAAAAACACTTGAGATGCATTCGACCTCTAAACGTGACGCCGGGGGACCCGATGCCATTTCAGGAGATAACGCTTCCTCCTCCTGCTCATGATATCAATAATTACTTACTGGCAACATTATCTCTCATAAACTTGAGTGGGTGGGATGGAGGGGTTAGAGAGGAAGAAAAAGCAAGGAAAGTGCCTGGCTAGACATCAACCTGTGTGAGTTTTCCCCTAAGGTAGGCTGTGCAAAAAGAGATGTGTGCGTCCCTAAAGCAACCCAAGGCGTTGCATTTTTAAACAGGCAGATGTGTAATTTTTAAAAAAAAACATGTCATTCCTTCCTAATTGGACTACGGCTTTTAGTGTTTGGCCCACCGGGCCGAAGAAGAGGCTGCAGCCAGAAGAAAAAGAACAAAATAAAAATCTTCTCCAGCCTTTATGAGAATCAAGGCACTTTTAGAGGATGATGATGACGGCAATTTTCGTCTCTGAAGAAGACAGAAATGAGGCCAGTTGTTAGCTGAAATGTGTGACAAAGCAGCTAAATATTAAACAGCTGATGTACACGTTCTCCATTCCACCTACACTGATCAAACTCAAATTAAATAGTCTGGCATGATGATCATTGTGATGTTTAACGGAAAAGCTGGAAAAGCTCTGAATCCCCGACTCCCAGCTTTCCAACCATACAAGGTTTATCCACAGCGACTCTCGGAAGATACTCGGATGATATGAGTTACGACATTTCATTTCCCTCTGGAGTAAATAAAGTATTTTTAAATTCAGTTGATCCAAATGTTTTGCTGCAGGGACTAAATGGCATTATGACGAAGACGAAAGAACATTATGTGAAAATATCGAAGCAAGATCCAAACGACATCAGCCAGGAAGCTACAGCTTGGGCACACGCTGTCTTCTAAGTAGTCGGTGACCATAAACATGATGCCAGATTAGTTACAGAGTGACTGGAGGACGATGAGCCCTGACCGCAGCGCTGTAGAAAACTTGTGGGCCGATTCATTTACGTCAGTTCTTTCTATATATAAACCGATTCTGATGATTTATTGACATGGGGGGGAAAACTCAGGCATGTTTGTTTTCCACAAATTGTTTAAAATACTAAAAAAAAAAAATAAATTAAATATCCAATTACATTATGTGCTAAAGGAGCAGTGTTATGTGAAATCAACTTTTTTGAGCTTTACATCATGTTATAATGTTATTCCCCCATCACAAACATACCTGGAGTGTTGCCTTCATTCTTTCATATATGTCTGAGAAATCCCTTAATCTCCATGGCAACAAAATGCCTGGTTGGACCTAGCCTCGCCTTCAAGACACAGCTCAGCCTCGGAGGAGCAGTTTCCAAGCTTCCACCTCACAGAGCAGCCCTCAGTGAGGTGGAGCCAGCAGCAGTGAGGTGCTGCTGGCTCTCCTTCAGACTAGCCAGCAGGAATTAGCAGACACTCATCATCGGAGCTACTTCTCAATGAAACCCTGGTAAAAACGCAGCGAAAGGGTTAACAGAGGAGCCATGTTTTAATTACTTCCTGAAGGCAGCACTTCAGAGCAGGAGCAGGAGTTTTTAAAGCGACAGAGCGCCAATTTCAAGTTTTTACAATATGAAGTTAAATTTCTTATAAGTCATATTACATATATGCAGCATATTTATAACAACTGAAGTAACTTGATTCTCCTATAAAATGGCATTGTATGCCTTGAAAATACATATTTCTGCCCCCTAGCTTTTCCTTAAATTTCACCAAACGCTCCTTGCCATCCAGTTTTCTGCAAGAAAAATCTGGAAAATCAGCAAGGAAGCCCGAAATTTTTCCCTCCCACCGTTTCTCAGGAATTTCAGTCTCCCAGTTTTTTACTCGGCAGTGGTGTATAACTTAGAAATATCTCACCCAGGACAAAGAGAAGTATTTATTTAGATTCTGAGAGCTTTATTCCTAACAGGGCAGAGTGTAGATGGAACATAAAGTTGACGCCTCAATACGTCCCCAGTTTTATTTTCCATCCATGTGTTGCTCTTCTGGAGCATCTCTTTTCATTCATAATCTGAACACACGCACATTGCATCCATCCCTTTTCATTTAAGCGTCTGCTCAAAACGTGATTGGTTGGCTTCGGATGTTCCCAACATCAATGAGGAGAAAGAATAGGAAGTGATATTTTTTGGACCTAGAGTTAATTGTGCTGCTGCTTCTATAGAACCGGGAAGCCTTGGGCCGTTTGTAAAGTCACAGAGGAAAGACTTGAGGATGATATTTGATTTCAATTTTGAAAACTAGATGTTTTCTGTCTAGTTTAATACTGTGCCATTTTTTAAATTAAGGCTTGGATCAAAAGTAATATAATTTTAATCTTTTAAAAATACTGCAGGTCGTTCACACGTTTATTAGATCCCAACTGGATCATTGTAGATTGTTTTTCATGGTACTGCAGTCAAATCTGCTTTCCATGACCGGTTTCTGTCTGACCTCCTTATGCACCCAGTTGGACCACATTACAAAAATGTGGCCCTGCTAATATTGCCATTTAAATTCAGAAATGCCCTATGAGGGGAAAAAAAATAAAGCAAAATTGATTTCAGAAGGGCACTTTTTGGTCTAGATGAAAAAGAGCAAGTGATCTATTGCATTTTGAAGTTTCTTTTCTATAACAAATTAAAACACAATTCAGAAAATTTCATTTTGCATTTTCCAAGTTTTTTAGTCTGACATTAAAAGGGCATTATTTTGTAAAAATCAACTGAATCAACTAAAAAAAACATACCTGGAGTTTTGCTTTGATTCTCTCATTTCAGAAATCTTTTAGTCTCTCATGGCAACCATTCAGCTGTGAAAGACACCTGGGTGGGTCTAGCTCCACCTTCAAGATGCAGCTCCTCCTCAGAGCTGCAGTTTCAAAGCTTTTTAGCTCCTTCAGACTAGCCAGCAGCAATTAGCAAACACCTGGAGGAACTGTGCATCTGCTGAGCTCGTTGTAGGAGCTACTTTTCAGTGCAAAGCTGGTAAAAACATTGCTAAAAGGTTAATATAGGAGCCATGTTGTGATGACTTCATGTGGGCAGAAGTATCTTCAAGAGACAGAGAATCAATTTCAAGCTGTTAAATCAGGAAGTGAAATTTCTTTTTAGTGATATTTGATACATAAAGCATCGTCATAACAACTGAGGGCAAATATTTACTTAATTGTGCTATGCCCGGAAAATATGTAATACAGCCCCTTTAAAATTGGATTGTCCAAAAAAGCAAAAACCCAAGAAATTTTCAAGAGATTTAATTGTTTTTCACAACAATCTATAGTTCTAGTAAGAGTCAGCTCACATACTGTACAGAACCTTCAAGCTACTCAGGCCTGACCAAGTAAAACGAGTGGAGTTGCTTGTAATTGTGCTGATATTTTTGTTCCATCGTAGCTTGCTGCTCATAAGTCCGAACAAACGTCTCTTACAATCTCTCATTGGCCTCGTGACATTTTCCAATGAGGTCAGGAAGAATGGGCAGGAAAAACCCATTAGAGTTAATGTTTTTGACCATCCGACTGTGTCCCGAGCACACCCCGGAACCGGTGGCCTCTCCCGGCGGAGAAAATCACTCAACAACAAAGCTCCTTTGGGTTTTTGTCAACAAATGCAACAAGGCCACTGGACGTTAAGCTCCCGATAGCTCAGCCCGGTCACTCATCTGGAGAATCCAGCGGACCAAACCCAGTCCACGAAGAAAGCAAGCCAACAAACCAGAAGACCCTGCAAAAGTCCCACTGCCAATATTTCAGAGTCCAACATCACAGAACCCCCTCAGAGGATGAACTTCTGCGCTCCAGTTGTTGTTGTTGACCACAACAACAACAACTGTTGTGGTCAAACAAGCCAAGTCAAGAACTTACATCTGTATATGTGTTTGACTAAACACACACAAATCCAAATGTTAAGGTCTGTTGCATGAATAAAACACTTAAACGCCTAAATTTGACTCCTGATTTATTTCGGTATTAGTAATTCCAACATTTATTAAATCAGCAGTCACGCATGAGGGGAGCAATTTTTGAATAAAGCAACATAAACGTAGCCTCTGTTGGTAATAATCTCTTTATAATGGGTAACCAGACTGGACGTGCACGCTCTGTCTTAGCTTAGCATTTCCTTTATAGATGGAAATTCCACAGTGAGCAGAGTCATACTGAGGAACACCCTGCAGCTGCTCAATAATGTGCTAAATCCACAGGTTTAAATTATTTCCCTGATTTATAAATAGTAGTACATTATATTTTATGTACAAATTTGAAATTTAAGGTTGTTTTCACACCTGATAGTCTGGTAGATTTGGTTCGATTGGGAACCAAAGCTGCAACATTTGCTTCATTTCCAGCTGATGCGGTTCGTTTTTACACTGCTCTGTCAAACGAATCAAACGTTTGAAGAAACCTGTTCACCTCCTTGTCTGTGGAGGCGCTGCACCAACAACCACTGAAGGAAAAAACACCTGAGTGCAACTTTCTTCTTCATGAAATGCAAACAAAAATGGAGTGGCGTCACATTTTAGCAGTTGTAGGATTTCTCTTTCGTGATTGGTCAGAAACCATGAGCCATTTCTCCCGCTTGCACTAAACACAAGAGTTTGTTTTTGTTGTATTTACCCAGAATTCCCTGCGCTACAGTCTTGCTATTGGAGCAGTCTCTGGTCCACTTTCGTTTCGCGTCAGAGTTCGATTACAGGTTCATACCTCCCCTAACGAACCAGAGTTCGATTAAAGTGGATTAAACAGGGCAGTTGTGAGCAGAACACAGCTTTCAATAAACTCTTGTCAGAAAATTTAATTAGGGGCAAAGCCAAGTCTTCAATAGAATAAACTCAAATGGTTTTTCACTTACAACCACCAGTGTCACTCCAGTGTTTCCTGGAACAAACATTGGGACTGCTTTAATGAGCAGAATTTAAAATAACATCAACAGGTTCAGCAGCAAGGTAAGGTATTGTCTACCAACTCTTACAAACCTTAAAGAAAGACTCACCTGTTTTATCTGAAAGATTATAGGTATTTGAATATTGTGTTCCTCATGTACTCTTTTTCAAATATTCCAGTTTTATTGTGCTGTTTGAAAATATGCATGGTGGCTCGATAATTGTAATTTCTAATTGACCTTGTGAGACGGTGGTGCAACCGTATCAGGTTATCTGTTCTTGAAAATTGGCTGACAATTTTAAGATCTCGTCTAAAACCTTCACCTATATGCTGACTTCCTTTATGCTAACGTCAAAAAGAAGGGGGGTGAATATAAATCAAAGGGGATGAATATAAATTAATGCCACAGACTTCATATAATTTCTTTGTGTAAAGACTATTAAAAAGTACATATCATTTCACCCCTAACAATTGTGTATCACATAAAATCTCGATAAAACACATGATCGTTTGTGGTTGTAATATGGTAAACCGTGAAAAAGTTAAAGGCTTAGGAATATTTTGCAAGTGGCTGTAAAGTGTCATGATTAGCCAGCGATCAATAGAAACAGCACAGGAAGCGAAAGCGGCCCTAGTCGCCATGGTTTTTCATCTCTTCTGATTATTGGGACTCCTCAACGACATGCGACGACTTCACTTCAAAGGCAGGAAAATGAAAGTAGGCTTCAGTGGTTGCGACGTTTGGGGAAAATGCCTTACAGTGTGTGCTTTGACAGGGATCACAGGCCGGCTCGCCTCGCACACAAACACAGCCCCCAACCGCAGACAAATAACAGTGCTGAGTCTGACAGTGCTATCAGCACTAAAAGATGGGTGCTTTTCCTCCAGATGAAAAAGATGTTGACCGGTGGAAGAGAAAAAAAAAATCTCAGAGGAGCGTCAACACGAGCCCTTTGAAGGTGGCACAGTACGCCTCTCGTTTCGCCAGCGGACGTGATTTCCCCGAGGTTTTCAATGACATGTCTGCGACATGTTTTGGTCAAAATGCAACAGGATTATTGAATCACTGTTATCTTCCCAACTCAGACTTTATAGCTCCTCACTTTGCAGAGTGAGACACCCAAACTTTGCTCAATGTGAGGTGTGTCTTTTGACACGGACAACGTTCCACCATCATAGCTCTTTGTGTCCGCTAACATCACAACAGGTTGTAGAACGTACAGAATGCTACCTGTCAATAATGCAACTTCAACTTTTGACAGCTTGAGGTAGTGTTAGTGACTCCATTGTACTTTTGTGTATTTTTTTCTTTTTTAGTCAGACTAAATGTCATACAGCTAGGTAGGAAGGGTTTGAATGAGCCCTAGTCAAAAAGACTTTGTGTTTGTGTTGTTTGGCGACTACAGAGCAATGCGTACTTTGACAGTAGGTCAAATTTTTAAATTTGTGAATGCGTAATCGAACTCTGATGTGGACCAAAAGAAGCAAACTCTGCTCCGCCTACAGACCTAGGTCTTGCTTTGGTTGACGTGAACTCTGGTGCGGCTCGAATTTATATGTGAATGAAGGTGAACCAGAAACCTCTCCAATATTTGTAATAACTCGGCCTGAGCAGCGAATCATATTTTGACGTCATCTAAGCCCCGCCCCCTCAAAACTGGAAGTTACTTTTTTTTTCTTGGAAAGCTCCATCTCTGACCCCTTCTACCTAATCAAGATGATTTTGTATCAGAAGACAGACAACAAGTTGGTCTCACTTGCTTTAAAGCACAAAAAGTTTTCGAGTTTTGATATTAAATGAGTCAGCTAATTAAGAGTTTCTGAACTATTGTAATTGATTTTTTGGTTAGAAATCTGACATACAAAATACCCCTCAATTTCTGTGTGAATAACTGCCCAATGTGGCGCGGTTGATGGGGCAACGGTACATAATACAGTGCTGTGGTCCCTCGACTTGAATGGCCTTTCCATCCAATTGTTCTGCCAATTTTAAAATGTCAAATAAAAAAAGAGAGAAAAATGCATTTCAATCCTCTGGTTTAGAGTGAGTCAACCAGGCTGCGCAAACTATGACTCATCAGATGTCGACAAATGGTTGTAATGAACAGGAAGTAGAGGTTGCAGACTAGCACGTGCCATACAGCTTGCTACTTAGCAGCTTGTAATTGTTCTGTCATGTCAAGTAGTATTGACATGACGATGCTACATGCTTTCTGGAGTTGTAGAGAAAGCAATGCAATTTTAGCAAAACAGCTAATCAGTCGTGCTAGGTAAATGTTAGCTACTTATTTGACAAATTTTTGCATGAAAACCAAAACCACCTCAAGCGAGCGTAAAAACTTTTTTGTGAAGCTTTTTCAAATTTAGCTGTTTTCATCAACTTTTTCTGTTGCGATATGTTGATGGAAACACGGTTAACGACTGTTAGCCTTAGCTTCCGCAAACGACTAATCTGGATTTATGCTAACTGAGGACAGAGCTAGCTACCACAAGTAAGTTTTCTTAACAAAACTTTGTGAAAAGAATGCTCCTTTAAATTTTAAATTCTATGTTTGAAGTTTATCAGAGGGCTAATGTAGTCTTCTGACCACGTTAGAGGAAAAAAGTAAGCATCCTCCACAAGCCCCCCCGTCCACTAAAAAAAAAACAAATGAAGAAAATGTTCAATAATGAATGTGTTGCGTGGCAGTGGTGAGCTGCGTTCAACAGCACACTAATGAGCTCACTGAGGGAGAAACGGCGTGGATGAGAAATGGTTTAGTGCTGACATTCATTCGACAGCAGGCTCACTGAGCTGATTATTCCATTCATTACAGAGCTGGGGAAAAGAACCTTGTTATCGGAGTCGCCGCGCCGATCCCACCTATTTGTTTCAATAATGAACTTTTGACAATCATCGTACAGAATAGAGAGCGTGCTTCAAGAAACCAAAACCAGATTAGAAGGAAGAAGAAAAAAAAATGATTGCGCTGCAAAATTAAAACGTGTTTATTTTCATTAGGTGTGTGGCGTTACAGGTTGATGGCAACGTGGCAAGAGGCCCGCCGTTTGTTCATCTCAAAGCAGTAAATGCATCATAGATTAGAGCGGCCTTTAAATAAGAAAAAAAAAGTGATTATTTTTATTTGTTTCTGGGGTTCGTGTTCAGTGAACATTTGTTTCATATTTCTCCAACAGACTTCAAACTTGTTCTCAACACCTTAAAGCAGGGGTGTCAAACGTACGGCCCGCGGGCCGGAAACGGCCCGCCGAACGATTTAGTCCGGCCCGGGGGCTAAATGCATTATCATTATACAACAATGATTATTGAAAAAAAAAAACACGCACTTCGTTTAATTGAAAATCTGCAGTTCCTATGTTGTCCACGAGGGGCGCTGTGTTTCATTCAGAGTAGACAACATGATGCAACAATGCATCGGAACTAACAGCAGATGGCAGCACTGAGCTTTAGGTTCTGTAAATGACTTCGATTCTATCGCCTTACCAGCTTTTTATTTTGGCCCTGGCAACCTCATCAACGAAATGTCTTTGTCAAAAAAGAGAAAGGTGTCGGATTTTTCGAGAATAATTGACTTCTTCTTTGTTCACGGAGGTGAATGGAAAACCCGTGTGCCTTGTGTGTCTGCAGCAGGTTTCGGTGCTT
>CAEFZY010070972.1:0-14627 GCA_903066815.1 Brachyrhaphis roseni
GTGTTTTGCGTGGGTCTGTGTTTTTTTTTTTTTTTTTGGGTGTTTGGGGGGGGGGGGGGGGGGGGGGGGGGGGGGGGGGGGGGGGGGTTGCGGTGCATATGTTTGTGTTTAAAGCACTTGCCGCAGCACCTGTGCTCCATTTTCTGCATCTCTCTCCACGGAGCATGTAGAGAGAACTGTTTTTTGAACAGAATGAGAGAACTCACCCCCCTCCTTTGAGGCATCTGCCTTCTCTGCGTACATTTACCAGTGATTAATGGCTGCTTCGCTTCACTGACAGACACGACACCAACAAAAACAGCAGACAGACAGACAGACAGACAAAAAGAATCCGAGGAAAATGGAGGAACAAAAAGCAACACACAGTAGAAAACAGTTGGCGCTGATTGCATTGGAGAATGTGAGGGAGGACAAAGATGAGTGGGTATAATTGAGAACAATAAACGCATAAAGAGAAAGAGACGGAGAGGAAAAAAGCGAGAGAGAGAAAACGTATGACCATGACCAGAATCAGAGGCATGTCTGTGTTTGTGTTTAGGTCTGGTAGACTTCCTGGAGAGCTGCTGTTCACTATTTCCCCTTCTTGTGTTTAATGAAGCCCTCTGGCATCTGCCACCCTAACCCTCGGCCAACACCAGCACTGCTCTGCTCCAGTCTGCAACCATATCACTATCCTCCTGCCGAGGCATATGCTCTCAAATACAGGCGCTCAGTCACACATATACATGAGTGCATGAGAGAGAATAAGTGTCCTACACAAACAGCAAACAAAAGGTTTTATGAAGCGCATGTGGAACATTGTTGTCTTTTTAAATGCTAATTGGTTGGGGTTTAAAATGGTCTCATTCTGCTCTATCCTTGAACAAAAGAAAAAAAGACTTTTCCTTTCTTCCCAAAAAGTCCATCAGAGAGTCTACATGATGGAGAAATGCAAGAATGCAAGTATTTAAGGATCACAACTCAATCCACAGCCTGGTCACTTTAGTGGCCACATGAAACATTTTTTCATGGGGAAAAAAACCTCATTTTCTGGGCTAAATAAACTCCTTCTGGGAAATCATTCAAATGTGAGGCTACAGTATTTCCAAGAAATACATAAAACCCTGCAGAATGTGCACTGTTGTATGTGTATTCAAGCACATTTTGTCTGCCTGTTATGTTCTGTCCTGTTTCTTTTGATCTTCTTGTGAACCGCTAAAAAGTCCTTTTCTTGGCAGGTGTGGTACGTCAAAGTACACTCACACAAGCACCGCATAAATTCAATCAAGCAAGTGAACGGGAGGGAAAAAAACAATAAACCTTATTTAGATAAGGGTAGACCTACTGCAGAGTAATAAGTGGGAGGAAAAAGGAAAAAGAAGTCAGTCCAGACGAAAGCAGAAACGACGTGTCAGCATTTCACTCGCTCTGTTTTACTGACTTACACATTTTGGCTTGTTTTTAAATCTTGGCCTTTTGCTTTCATTTCACCTCTTGAGGAATTTAGACTAGGCTTTCTTTCCAACCTCAGCAGTAAATTTTCTTTCAGCACAAACATTGAGTGTTTGTTGACTTTTCCGATTCTTTTTCCAAAAAGCACAATTTGATTTGTTTCTGTTTTCATTCAGTTTTTGTTGCTTCCTGGACTGAAATGTCAGTTTGCTGGTTGGCTTATGTAACTATCTGTCTGGCTATCGATGGAGACACCGCCTTTGCTCTTAAATATTTCTACTCCTTCATTGAAGACCATTAAATCTTAAACTGTTATTCCTGATCATGAAATATGAAGTCTTGCGTATTGATTTTGATGATTCGTTGACATTTCCTTTGAAGACATGTTTTTTTTTTTTTATTTAGTGTTTTGTTTCATTTGTAGTGTTTGTAATTCCCTGCTTTGGAAATACAAATTTTTCTTGTTCAGTATTAAATTATAAATGTAGCTGTAGTGTTTGGGGTAATCAAATAAGGATTGAAAGTGCTGCGGCGAATTAAAGATTCAAAACAGCCTCTTACATTTGATTATTATGATGGTCCAGTACATTCAGGACACACTGTAAAATCTAATTACCTCTCCTTACTTAAAAATAACGTGCTTTGCCTCTGAAAATATATTTCATTACTCAGAGTAAAACTAACTTGTCCAATTTTTGTGAGGGTAATTTAAGTTAACTTTATAATTAACTTCAATAATTTGTAATTACAAACTTTATAATGTTGTAATTACCTAAATGGGACCCAAAATTGTATTTTTTAGTATATGTAAACAAAACTTATTGGTCAGAAAATCAACACCTTGACTCAACTGTGGTCCTTCATCCAAACTGGAAATGGGATTTATCCGACTACACAGTTGTCTGTATAAATCAATAAATAAATAAAAAAAAACTAAATTGAGATGAGTTTACACTGCACCAAGGTTTGAATAGACAATTTAGATTTTTTTTATTTTTTTTGAGGAATATTGAAAGCACTTTGATCATTAAGGGCTTCCGCTGTATTAAAATATTGTTCTTACTATGAAAGTACATGACAAAAAATAGCCAGTTAGCCAGGTGGAGCTCTGGTTCTCTGAAAAGGCCAGAGCATATTTCAAAGTAGTCTTGTTCTTAATTCACTGACTGACTGCACAGAGGAAGCTTTGAGGTCTACCTTTTCACTTTAGACATCTTAAAACTATTTTTTGTGACAAATGAAATAGTTGTTTCAAAAAATGGGAACTTTCTGCTGCACTTCCTGCAGCTTGAGTCATGATGCATGGTGGGTAGACCTAAATAAATGTTTAAATTGCTTTTATCTCAAAAGGTCTTCAACTTAAATTAAGTACTACTGTACTTATAACTACATGAAAAAAAATTGGATAAATCTGCTTAATTTATTAAAATAAGGTCAATGTGGTAACTTCACAATACACCCCAGAATTTATTTGGACAAAACCAGTGGACTGAATGTTTTACAAGTGTATGTATTTTTATAGGGGTGAATAAGGATGAAATTTGAACAGTTAAATAGCACTTTTTGAATATTAACTAGACTTCATGTGATTTGCTCATTTACCTTGCAGTTGACAAGGAACAACCACATCTCCTGGACTTGTCAAGCAGAACTATTCTCAGTTTACAATTAATCCCCCAATTACTAACTTCTGTTTTTCTCCATGGCCCACCACTTTTTTTCAGGGCTAATAACTGAAACAGACTTATCTCTGATACCCTACATGACATTCTTCTCAGTCTCCTCTTTGTTACCTTGTATGTTAACAAGGTACCTGGTATGTATCTCACTGTGCTGAGATACATCTTTGGAGAGTTTCCACCTTTTGTGTGACTTTTGACATTGTGTCTTGTTTTAAGTCAACTTTCACAGAAGATTAATATCTCTAATAGAAGCTGTTAGCTATGCATGAATATTTAGGTAATTGAGTGTGTAACAGAGGTCTCAGAACGCAATTAAATGACAGTTTTTGTCTTTAGAAAGGAGTCTGCAGGTGGACAGTCATGATAGGATGAGCAAAACAGCTGACAAAGTTGAAAGCACATTATATTGCTGTTTCTGCTAATGGTGCCCTTGTGATGAAAGAACATGCTTGTGCCTTTTTCACAGGTCAGATCATTAATGATACATTTGCTCATCTTTTGAAGTGCTCGAGACCTGGGTATTTAACAGAAGAGGGTAAGACCATGGGGGAACATTATTAGCTAGCTCACAGAGGTGTTTGATGACAGTGATGAAAAAATTAAAGAATAGCTTAAGAGACTCATGATTTTTTTGCGTCTCCAATTCCTGTTTTTCCCTAATAACACCTCCCACCCCCACTTCCTACTGTCCTAAGGGGCCCCTAAACATTATTCTTGTTTTGGCATGTAACTTCTGAGCCTAATTTCCCTTCCTCTAGTGAAATTACAGAGATCAATGTAATTACATTTATCAGCCGCAGGAAATGGAGTCTTCTGCAATATCCTATTATTGACTGGAAAAACAAATTGCTACTGCATTTATGTATTTGTCAGCAGCTTTTGCCCTTTGATTCCTCATGTGTTCGGGGAAGTGAGACTGAAATGTAATTTCCACTGTTTAATATCTCATTATATTGAAATTAGTGGCATGAAGTCCCAGTAAACATGTTCATCAGGCATACCCAGCTAGGGTTTGTTTATTCTCTGCAAGAATATTTCCCAGCTCCTTGCAGCCCAATCAGGCTCAGAGATGCTACTACTAACAGTGACATAGCAAATAGTAATAATAATATAAAGACATGCCTCAGCCACCCACTCACTCTCACAAGCATAGTCTTCACACATTAACAAAGATAAATAAACACTATGTGAAAACAAATCCTCCGACAACATATTCCTGATTTAACATTCGGCCGGGATCCCTCCTGGGTTCAGTTGATTCTAAATTAAAGTGTAAATCATTTCTCCAAAAGACAAAAGAGTTATGTGCACATCAAGGGCAACAGTTCTAGGCTGTTTAATAGGAGATGAAGAGAACTTTATGTGAGAGATAAATAACAGCTTAACAAACAGCCTCTGTTTGGTCCCTCTAAGGGCGGCCTCCACAACCCTGTGGATCAGAGGGATGAAGGAGAGCCAAGAATCTGTATTTCTCTGAAGACAAGATAAAATTAAGTGCGGCTAAATGGGAGGGAAGATTTTCGAAAGGGGACTCAGGGAGATGGGGGACAACTAATGAAGTGTTTTGGGTTTGAGGGTAGTGATGCTTGTTGTTGATGTGAGAGAAGGTCGGTCAAACAGAAAGGACGTGTTGACAGGCAGACAGGGGACAAGCATGACAGCAAAGCTGAGAAGAAAATACAGTCAGAGACAGGCAGGCAGAGAAGTGAATGAAGATGTACGAAGGCGATAAAAGACACAACTGAAGATTTCTCCATCAGGTACTATCCTTCAGATAATGTTTGAGTTTTGTTTGACAAGCATCCATCCATCCAAACATCATTTATTGATAACTTGTTATTCTTTGCAGTGCTGCTAGGGATGATGATAATAGGCAGGGTACGTTCTTAAAGGTTTCCTAGTCTATTACAGGGCAACCAACAGACATGCAAGACAAAAACCTAAGAGCATCCCTGCTTGGTATTTTTTGCCCATTGTTTGTGTTATTGTTAAATAATAAACACTGACTAACTGTACCAAGTGAGTGCTTTGGGTCTTTTATATTTCATTGTGTTGCAATCCCCAGTTCTTTGAGTAATTTTTGTAGTTATGTTTTTTCTATTTGTGGGTAATGCCTAACACTTAGGTCAATGAGCCTCAAAGCCTGAGAAATGACTTTGTAGTGCTTTCTAGACTAATAATGACTTAGTTTTTGTGTGTGCTTAAATATTTCTTTGAAATATTTATTGTAGCCCTTCATTTTGTTAGGTAGGTTCTGTTTAGGTATTTACAGGTCTAACAGAAACAGACTTGGATGTAGATGAAGAAATAAATCATGAATTAGCCGATCTATTAGTTCATGACATACAAAATGAGTCTATTAGTATTTCTCATTGGGTCAGGTTGGTTGGGGCAGCTGTATTTTTTAGCTTAATAAATAAACTAATCATTTGAAAACGGCATTTAATTAAACTCAGCACCTTCTGTTTTTCTTCTTGTATTTTGTGTGTGACATGTCCTGGCAGCATACACAAGCTGTATGATGGATCTGGGTACCTTCTAATGCAAGTGACTGATCTCCTTTGCGAAAAGGGGGAAATTAGATATTTCTTTTGTTGTGCATTTGACTATAATAAACAACGCCACAGCAGGCTGTATCTGATTTAGAAGTAAATTGATATGCCACAACAGTTATAATGAAACAAAAATGGTGATGGCAGAGAGAGAAAAAAATGGGTAGAGGAAATGCAGGACTTTCCTGCTGTGTCAAGATCCACTGCTCCACTATGCATCTGAACTGAAAGACAGACAACACAAAATAAATGAATCTAAAGCATCAGCTTTTACAGAGGATAAAATGCAGAAATAATTGTAAGGCGAAAGGTCCTTGCACATGATACTCATCTGATTAAAGGTTCTTTTAGATGCAACTGATGTTATGTTAAATTGTAATCCTTTTCCACTTGTGTTTTCCCATTTCCCCGTCTTTGGTTCTTTCTTACGAGGAGGTTAAATGTGAGCAAAATCAAAATTGAGGCCTGCGTCTGTATAATCTGATCCCATTTACTTTGTTATTCACAATAAAAAGCTTCAGCCGGGATCGTTTCTTGAAAGTATAATGGATACTGTCATGGTGGAATGATGTTTTTGTTTGCAGATTTTCCTCCTACTCCGTTCAGCTGCACACGCATACAAACACACGCGCACACACACCCACACACACACTGAATTACGTAGACATGCAGGAGCACAGACAGAGACACAAGCACACCTTGGCGCTGTGTGTATTTGTAATAAAATCTCTCTGTGCAATAAAATGCTTTATGGCGTCTCAAGATGAAACAGCTCCTAAGGTAAACAGGTTAGCACTAGATATAAAGTTTTCTGGTTTTTCAATGCTTTTTACTTATGAGTGCTTTAGCCACAGCTCCCTGATGGGGTTTTTGCACATTTTTATTTGCTCTTTTTTATTTCTTGCAGACAAAAGTGCAGACTCTTTTGCCTTTATAAAATATTTAACATCCCTCATTGTTCATAAAATTCTGATCTGAGTGATGTGTAGTAGCTTTTTGCTCTTGCCCATGCATCATTTCTTATGAGGACAGTGTTACAGCTCATCCGAGGCTGTATAAAATGCTTCTTTATATGAGGTGATTTGTAGTTGTCATTATATAGTCAGTGTCATTTTAACGCTAGTACCACCAAAGGGTTAATTTGACTCCCTGGGCATTTTCAACTCTGAGTAACTCTCTTTAAATTGAACCCTATGTGGCTCATACTTAATGACTTTTCCTTAAACAGCTCTCTTAAATGTCTCTCAAATTATGGGATAATTACAATAAAACAACTTTTGCACCATTTGATAAGCTACGTAAACAATATCAATTATCAGAATTTGATCAATCTCATAAGCTACTCAAAAATCTCTCAAAATGATGTCTGAAAGATACATTTCTTCCCATACCTTTCACACACAAACCATCTATTGAAAGAAGTGTTTACTGTGCTCTTAAAACCAGGCTTTTTGCTCACTTGTGGACCTGACTTAATCACTGCGGGCTGTGTCTAGCTTCCACAGCCTCATAGCTTTGCTGATGGGAAAATCTCTGCACAACTTTGAATTTGAAACCAGATCATGCTTGACAGAGTTTGTCCACAAAATAAGACAAAAGTCTTTGTTGAATATTCACTCAGAAACATTTATTGCAACTAGGCCTGTCGCGATAAACAATAACTCTATTAATCGCATGATAAATAAAAACTATCGACCTCATTTTAATCATCGTTTCTTCTTGCCTTTTTCTCTTTCTGTTGATGATACTGAATGAAAAAAGGCTCAACTCCGGTGCTCTCCACTGACCCTCCCTTCCTCATTTCCTTAGTGTAATGCCCAGTGCACACTACATGATCTTAGAGTTGTCGGCCGATTGTCGGCCCATTTTCAAAACCTGAGAGACCACACATTAGCCGACAGAAATCCTAGGTATAACGGTTCTATCAGGTTCGATCGTGCCGTGCGGTGTCCAACAATGGGCACAAAATAATGGCTACAAGTCCAGTTAACTCATTTTAAAACCAGGCATTAATCAATGCTCTACTACAATTGATCTGTAATGCATGTGGCTAGTGTCAGTCCTGACTGAATAAAAATCATTATAACCTATTTGTGTCACCTTAACGGAGAACAGCTGAAAAGTTACCAGGTTTATCAACTGCGGTAGCAATTTCACTCCAACTCCTCCCCTTGTCATTTCTATATTCTTTGCACGAAATGTTGAATAAACATTAATGTTGTTTCCACATATCATCTCCATTGTCCACTGGACAGGCTGCGTTAACGCTCCTAGTTGGGGAAAACCCCTGATTTAGATCGAAGCGGCCACGACGACCTACTGTAACACACCACACACTGATCGGTTACAAAATCGCAAGCGACAATCTTAGAATGGCCAGCGTTCTAAGATTGTCATAAGGGGAAATCGGGGCAAAAAAATCATGTAGAGTGAACTATTGCATCAGGTAGTTGGATATGCCCGTCTTCTCTATTAAAATCTAATGATTACTGAAGGGCAATATAGTATACAGACTTCATAATCTGCACTCTTTTGGTTGAATGCAGTATTTATTTCCACTTTGGCTTTATGTGGTTTAGTTTTTATTCAAGTACATTTTTTGTTAATGGAGACTGAGAATCCATTTCATTTTTGTTTTTGGTTGTTTTGTTTATTTAGTTCCAGTGTTAAATGTTCTTTTGAAAATAAAGTGTATCTATCTTTAGCAGGAAATTGCATGCATTATTACGTAATTTCCATTAAATCAGTGTAAAAAGGTCTTCAAACAATGTTATTGTTTATCGCAATAATTTTTGAGACAATTAATCTCTCATCAAAATTTGTTATCGTGACTGACCTAATTGCAACCAAATGAGACACTGTCAACAATTATTCTTATCACAAGAATAAGAATGACTATGTTGTTCCGCTTATTAGAATTTTGACACAATTGAAAAGAAGCAGAAGTTGCCTATTAAAATGTCATGTTTGTCGTTGATAAGACATTTCTCACAGTGGGTCAAAATGAAATCCTCTGGTGGTTTCTGGAGGCATCAGAATCTCGGGGTTCCGCTTGGTGACAAACTGTCTGTCTGAATTGGACGTTGCATTTCCAAATCTCCAGTAGTGTGTTGTACATGGCATCTGGGAACCAACAAAGGTTCACAGAAAATGTTGCCTCATGGCTCTGGTCCATTTTCTGATTGATAGCAAGCGTTGCTGGCCAGCTGTTGTCAAGATACCTAAAGCCTCATGTACACCAGCCATCTGTAGGTTCTCCCTTTGATACGAATTCTTATGCTCCAGGAAAAAAAAAATACACAAATTGAGAGACACACATGGCTTTAGAAGCATATTCACACACCTTCTTACTCTTCCAAGGTTCATTTGTCAATATGACAGTTGGATTCTTGCTGAGGTAGAGTTTGCCAAGCAGAATTCCTCGCTTGGTTAGCAGAAACTAGAACATCCCCGGGAAAAAAACAGCAAAAAACTTAGTGGTTTGTTGCATGACCAGGATGTTTGCGCACACATGTGATGGGGGTGTCCATGTGTGTCTGTGCATGCAACATGCATAATGCGTGTCTTTTCAAATCAAAGTAGTCAGCATGGAGCAAGGGAAGGTCCAGCCCCTCTTCAGTTTCTGCTTGTGCTTGGCAGGAGCAGACTTGGCAAGGAGTGGCTCATTTTGTCAGGCGTCCAGTCAACATAAAACCTGCATAGTGCCCCAGCTTCCACCTGAACATCTTCCCTCTATCACTTCCCTCATTTAGTTTTTTTTCAAAAATTACTCCTAAGGTGTTTGCATCCTTTGGCTTAAGCTACATTTATGCCTCCCCAATTAATGTAAAGCAGATGTAGCTGTACAGCACAAGACCCCAAAACGGTTAAACGTCTGGTCAAAAGGGGAAATTCCCAATTTGCTCCCACGATGCATATCCAATCAGCTACACTGCAATTTCTGTCTCCAGGTTTTCCAGCCAGCACAGCTCAAGTTCTGCTCGAGTTCTGCTGATGTAGCCAGTTCGCAACCACTTTCATTTTCCCCCTCTTATTCCTCCTGTCCTCTGTTTTTTACCCTTCATTTTTCTCTCAAGTCTGCATTTCTCTTCTTTGCTGCTGCCTGGTGGATTTAGAAAGCAAAAGAAGAAGGAAAGAGAAGGAAAAAGTAGGCTATGAAGGGTGGACAGTGCAGAAATGCATGTGTGTGTGTGTGTGTGAATTCAGGTTGATGGAAAGAGAGGGAGGCAGTAATGGCTTGGAAAAGTGCAGTAGCAGCGTTTTTTTTTTAGCACTTTTACCCTCTCTCCCTGTGCATTTCTCTCCCTTACAAGTCTCTTACACTCTTTACTCTAATTACCCAGATTGAGTTTCCTGGGTATAAAGAGACGAAGCAGGAAAAAAGAGTAACGTGTGGGGGGGTCCTTGATATTGTCCTTGTCAAACCCTTAGGGAGCGGCTGGAGACGTTATTCATGCATCTATCACACTCCCAATTTCACAATTTAATCAATCTCCTAATGAAACAGGGTGACGGAGACAGAGGAAGAGAGGGGTAACAAGGAGATGACAGCGCTCAAAGTCTAACCTCCCTAAGCCAAAGCTAAGGGGTGTGGCTGCTCTTTGTCTGCCTCGACAATGGCTGTCTTATTTTCATTCTCACAGCCTGGATGAGAGGAGTGAGGAGGAGAGTCATTCCATTGTTACCTCTTGGGAGAATAGCACCTCTAATTTGCCATAAGCCATCTCTATTAAATACCAGACTTCTTTTCACAGTGCAATAATTGGAAAAGCCATTCACTGCTTACCTTCTATTACTCCATGTTATTTTCCCTAATGTGGGTAAAGGTATTTTAATAATCTCACCTAGCTATCATTCAAATGTCACAAAAGCAGGTCGGGCGTGCCATCTCTCTGTTTCATTCTCTCACATCCCAAAATGAACTGCTCTGCAGGATGAATCTGAAATTACATCTTTAAGGCTGTCAGTCCTTTCTGCTCATTCCATAAATCTGGAATTAAAAACTGCAAGACATAAAGCTGTCTGGATGTGGCGGGCAGCCATGTGGCTGTAAAGTTGAGGAAAAAAAAGCATCTTTCTTGACACCTCAGACTCTAATAATTCATGTTACAATGGATTAGTAAGGTCAAACACATAAAACAAGCATGAGAACGATGATGCATTAAGCATCGGGTGTCTTTCTGGTGACAAAACAGGTACTTGTTAAGAGAAAGAATAAAATTAAAATTAACACTTCTTTTAAACTATAATTCCTGACAAATGTGAGCTAGATCAGAATCAGTTTTACTTTCCAAGTTTTTGCACAAAAAGACAGCACTTTACTTCGGTTCCCTTTTGCGCTCCCTCTCTTTCCTCATGTTTGACACAGGCACAGACATTTACCAGATTTTTCTTTATTCTTTAGAAAATAGCAAAGTATTCTAGTGAAATGCAATTAAACAGTTTTTAATCTGTATTTTTCAATATTCTTTTTAATCATATGCTATTTTTACAATTGCAACAAAATATAAAGGGAAATAAACCCTCCCAGAAATGTTTCTTTGACTACATTCACCAACGAGCAGACAATACGGATCGTGCTTCTAGGACAGATTGTGTAATCACAAGCTCGGGTGCCCTCAGGTCAGGGAGAAGATTGGGGTATGCTTATTCTTGATAGCATGATCTGGCTTTCTGGGCATACAACATCACCTTACTAGTGTGAAATGTGATTGCGCTGGAGTATGTTGAGCGTTAGCATCTATAGCTGGACTCACCTCGACCAACATCTTGGACTCTTGAAGCTGACTGGTGTAGAGGGGTTGGACTTTATCCTTCTCTGGATTTTCATCAGGTGGCTGTAGGGATCCCAGAAGCCTTTGGCTGAACTCCTTAGAGTTTAGTTCTTCCTTGTTAAAGGCGTTTGCCTCTTTTCTGCTTCAAATCGCTAATGTAAAATACAATATAAAATTGGTACATGCAGATCCCAGAATTGGAAAACTATGTTTTATTTACCATTGATGGACAACTGTGTATTTCAGATCAAATATAAAGAGTGTCTTGATGAAGATTAAGTGCAACAATTTTTATTTATGAGTCTGTGAGACGTATAACTGAATTAAACATTAGTCAAACATTTTCTTGGAACTATCATTGCTTGCACTGATTATTGTCTGACTCAGGTGATCAAGAAAAGTCATGTTTGGTGTATGTGTCATCAACACCATTGCCATATTGGTTGTGGATAGATGTTCAGAGTGCCCAGCAGTAAAGATACGTCTGTGTAATCTAAAATAGAGAAAGAAAAAAAATCAACTCGCTGTTTTTTGTTGTTGTTGTTGTTGTTTTTGCATTTTCAGATTTAACCCACTTATATCAAAGACTTGAACAGTCACAGGTGCATCTTTTTATGTAAAATCCACCTTGTGCTCGCCAACTATTGTGGTAAACCATTTGTGGCTTTTGTTTGAAGATATAAAGCTTTTTTTTTTCTTCCCTTTTTCACTTTAAAATGAGATCTAAGACGTCAACCCTGTCCAGCCTTTTTTGAAAGCTAGAATGCTCAACATCAAAGTCTGATCCAAAGCCTGTGTTTTAAAAAGGCCACAGCAAAGCTTCTAATGCTGAAACTATCCTGACTCACAGCTAAAGACACGCTTGACAGATGGAGTGTTTATGTGAAATGCAATGCCACCTAAAAGGCTTTTCTTTTCTAGTTTTTTTTTTTTCTCTTTCTTCTCAGGAAACCAGTCACTCTGTGACCTGTTGAACAGTGTCTGGATTTCATGTGTAGCTGTGAGCCTTTATTTTCCTGTTAAAGTAATGTATCTCTCTCTGGGTCCTATTGGCATTTTTATTTTTTTTTTGTTTGGGGGTTACTTTCCTGTCTGTGGGACTTTGCTTTCAGCTCCGTAGGGGTTTGCTGTGACTTTGCTGTCTGCAAGTGACAGACTATTTCCACTGTCCCCTCTGCTCACTGAAGTAGTGTCATCCGCTGAGTACCAGCACACTGCAGAGTACCTCAGTGACACAAAGGCACACAACGGATATGTGTGTTTGTGGTGTGCTTGAGCCACAAATGAAAATGACTTGGGTAATTTTTTGTTAGCATGGCAATTATTTACATGAGCTTCTTCAATAATTTTGCTATCAGTGTTTTATTTTTATGGTACTACCAAGGATATAATGATGTGTTAAACTCACAAGATGAAACGATAAGCAATATTGGATTTACATATCAAGGGACTTTTTTTTTTTTGCAATATCTTTGAAAAGACAAACATTTCATAAATAAAACAAACTTTTTATAAATCTCAAGTAAGCAAGCAATGGTAATTCAATGTTGACTTATGGTAAAAAAAAAAAAAAAATTTGGTTGAGGTTGAAGATTGACGATGAATCAACCATCAAACAATCATCAATGTTCAAAGAATCAATCTTTGAAGATTGAAAAAGACAATGATTACACTCCTTTTTTTAATTACCCTGTCTTTTTGCATAGCCTTCTTATAATCCTCAGAAAATAACCAATTGACTTTATCTTGCTTTCATAAAGTTAATTTAGATGTTCATCAAACTGCCTTCTAGCGGATAATTTTTGCACTGGGGGTTTCTTTTCACAATGAAAAATAACACTTCTCATGTTGTGTGTATTTTTTTTAAATTCATCAGCGTTAATATGAGGGTAAGCATTTTTTTTTTTCTTAATGGGCGGTCATGATGTTCTCTTGTCTCTTGTTTAGAATACAAAACATAAAAAATCTATACTTCGTCTTTCAGGGGAAAACAGTTTAAAAAGTACACAATGTGCATACCATACATACCTAAAGATGAACTTGAGTTGCTGATGTTTTCTGAGTTGAATTCATGACAGAATACAGTGCTAAAATGGGAGACACATAAAAATTCAAAACCACTTTCACAAAAAGTCCTGCAAGTTCATTTCAAAATGTTGAATGGGAGATGCTCTAAATATTTAAACAATGGACTTGTCATACCTACCCTGTCATAAAATATGTATTTTGTAGATATTTTCTTGACTTTGAAACCTTTATCCACTTTACGTTGACATTTGTCAACAACAGCGTTGCTGAGACATCACACGTACATGACAGATAGTGTATGCCCTCCGTGTTGTAGCAAAAGGCCAAGCCAGCTCTAGAATAACAAAAACATGACTGGCCAATTCAGGGTCAAGTTTGATATGTGCCCAAACTAACATATCATGTGCTTTACAGTCTTAGAAACTGATTCATAACAAAGTTGCACGCTAGCTAAACAAATGGGGCCTGATCCCCATTTGTTGGGGGATCAGATTTCTGCTCCACCGCAGAAATATTTAAACCAAACAGATTACAAAAACAACTCAAAGTATTCACATGGATAGACAAGAGATAACAAACGTATACAGTGTAGGTGAATCAATACTTTTAAAAAAAGATAAGTCATGTAACAACGATGAAAAATATCTGTCAAAACTTTCAAAATAATTAAAAAAATGTATAGAAATACAAAGTCAACTTTAATAACTGGAACAAAAGACTCAAGCAAAATGAGATCAGCAATGGCTCATTTAATTGAGCTGTGCTAGGAAACCACCTAGCACAAACATTATCATTGTCCTTCTGCAAAACCTAGTTGTGCCACATTTTTAACAATTTTCCTCTTGCTTTAAGTTGGAAAATGCTATTTCATCCTAACAAAAGAGGGATTCAAGTGTCCCTTCAAAAGCTTTGATGTAACTTAACATGTCTGTGATAAGTATGTACCTTTTTTTCCGCACTATACGGCGCACCGCATTATGAGGCACCTTCAACGAATGACCTATTTTAAAACTTTTTCCCCATATATATATATATATATAAATAAAAAAATTCCCTTCTCACCCACCGCGGGTGGTGTTTCTTTCCTCTTAGCTCGGGTCCTCTACCAGAGGCCTGGGAGCTTGAGGGTTCTGCGCAGTATCTTGGCTGTGCCTAGGACT
>CAEFZY010070985.1:0-18205 GCA_903066815.1 Brachyrhaphis roseni
GCTACCCGCCATGGAGCTACCCGCCATGGAGCTACCCGCCATGGAGCTAGCCGCCATGGAGCTAGCCGCCATGGAGCTAGCCGCCATGGAGCTAGCCGCCATGGAGCTACCCGCCATGGAGCTACCCGCCATGGAGCTACCCGCCATGGAGCTACCCGCCATGGAGCTAGCCGCCATGGAGCTAGCCGCCATGGAGCATACAGTAAAGTGCAGCGATATATTTATAGTTCTCTCCTCTTACCACAGCAATCACTTAGTAACAATCGCAAAAATCATAACCTAAAACAATACTACTGCAACAGCCTGAATGTCCTGTTCTTTGTGTGGGAAATATTTCAGTGTTTTTTTTGTTGTTGTTTTTTTTGTGTGGCGTTTTTGTCAGTTGCTATGGCAACAAGTTTGCGGTGCTCTGATACAGACCGAGAAAGACGTGGTTTTGAGTTGTACTTTAACTGTTTCCCCCTTTGCTGTGGAGCACAGCACGAAATTAATAATATCTACATGTCCAAGTTTGATTGAGGTAACGGAATTATCCTACGGCGGCAGCTTGGCTATGCATGACATGTAGAAGAATCATCTATTTGCCCTCCAGCGTTGTCCGCATGCGCGGGATTTCCTTACGTAATCAATAACATGCAGGGGGTCTATGCTTGTAAATCTGATAATGATTAAGTCAGTGCCTCACCAGCTATGAACCTCACCGAACGTCACTGGAGGATATGTACGCTTTACTATTTGAATTTGTACTTAAAGTTGCCAGCAAAAGTATTCAACGTTACTATCACAAGTTTAATTGTAACTTATTTGGAATTTTTCTGATAGACCAACACAAAGCGGTGTTTAATTGTAAAGGGAAGATAAAAAAATATTCAAATAGTTTGAAGTTTTTTACCTGTTAAGATCCAAAAAGTCTGTATTGTAGAGCCACATTTCAGGTTGTGTCCTAATCTGCTTTTCACATATGGAGACCAAATTTTCATTTATTCTTTGAAAGATAGCTCAAGCTCAGTCATGTTGGATGGAAATTTGAAAATTTTTTCAAATTTTGCCATTGATTCTCTACAGGATTTTGGCCTTTTATCTTTGACTAGGCCATTCCTTACACATACTTTGATCAGAACTATTTCACTTTACCTTCTGCTGTATGTTTACAGTATTTTGTCCTGATTTTATTTATGGATATCAAATCCAAATGCCTTAAAAAAACAGAACAAGTGTATGCCACTTTTTCTGCCAACTTCATAATTACGACTGTGTGTTACATTTTGAAGGTAATCTACCAATAAAATATGTTAATATTGTAATAAAACAAACAAAACAAAAAAAATTAAAGATATAGGAATACTGAGGTGGAATATAAATCATTCTTTAGTTAATTTAATTATGTAGTTTACATTGTTCATTTAGCCACAAATCACAGAAAAGTGTCACTTTGAGGAACTTTATATACAAAAAGCAGGTCTAGTTCAAATAGGCCAAACGGACCTTCTGAAGTCCCACAAAAAATGTTTTAGAGATTTATCAGAGCTAAAGTCCTTTAACCAGATGATCAAATATATTGTCAAAACTTTTTTTTTTCCAGGCGAGTAAATAGTTCGTCAACAACAGCCTTGCCATTAGTATATCAGCCTTACAGAAAATGACATCTTGTTTAAGTCTAATGTATAAAAATACAATCTAGTAAAAGTTAATATGAATCTCTAATGTTTAATGTACTTTAACATTCTCCCATCATTATAATTTGGTTATAATTTGACCAACTCAAAGTTAGCAAACAACAACTGTCTGTCGTCACATTACAAATGGTTACAAAACCCCATTACCAAGAAGGGAACACACAACAAGTAGACACAAATGGAAAGCCACCCACCCACACACACCCCCACAAACACACACACACCGATCACAACTTGTGTGGCTCATGACCACACAGAGAAAGAAAGTGACTGCTTTCACACACAGCTTGAACCGTCACCTAAACCAAAAAGTGTTCACCGGGCTCCTCCACAACACCGGATCACCGAATTAAAGCTCTTCTAAGTATATAATTAGTCTGGAGTGGACACGGTTCTGGCACCAAACAAAGTAATGAAAGCCAGATTAAACCAGATCACAGAACCGCTTTGATTATATGCCTTTCCCACTTTTCCCACTACACTGAACTCAGGTGAGATGCAATGTTAGAAGCAGAGGGACAATCCCATAAAAATGTGGCAAACCAATAAAGAAATTAAAATAACTAATAAGTTATTTCTTGCTTCAACTCACAGCCTCTGTATTCTCACTACAAACAAATCGACAATGTTAGGTTGTAACTCAGCAAACCACCATGCAAAGCCATTCCAACTGTGAAACAGTGTTGACTGCATCATGCTGTGTGGACTCTGTTCTTCACTCAGGACATGAAAGACTGTCAAAGATGAATACATGGAGACCCTAAAAGACAATCTGTTCCAGCTTTGAGACGGAGCACCCTCTTGGAGAACATTGATCCTATAAACAGGAATGCTTTAGCCACGTGTTCGGATGGTCCAGTCAAAGGCCAAACAGTTAATGTTCACTGACATTTTACACTTTGTGTTGGTGTACCACACCTTCAAATTCCAACAGAGTTGGTTAAATGTTTGTGGTTTAAGATGGGAAAATGTGGAAACGCTTGAATAAAGTAAGTGCTGTACACGAGCAAGTAAAGTGGAAAGTGACAATATTTAAATATCTTTTATATTTGAATAAAAAAGTGAATGGAAAGCTTTCCATCCTTGTTTTGACTATCTCATTTACTGGACACATAAGGGGAAGTATTATACATTTTTTTCATTCAGTTGTTATTAAAATGCAACATGTATTAGATATGACTTAAAATAAATTTTACTTGGTAATTTAACACCTTGACATTGAGCCTCTGTCTCTTTAAGAAGCTCCTGCTCTTTCTAAAACACCGCCTTCAGGAAGTCATCACAAAATGGCTCCTCTAATTACCCTTTAACAAAATTTTTACAGGCTTTTCACTGAGAACTAGCTTGGATAATAACCTCAGTATGACCTCAAGTATGTTTTTGATGAGGGAATAACATTAGAACATGATGGAAAGGTCAATTTTACACAACACTGCCCATTTAGGAAGACCGACAAGAGGTTGGAACTGAAGACAGGAGATAAGAAAAAAAACATTATCTTTAATAATTAGAGATGAACTGGAGACTTGTCAAAGGCGTTTCTGCCAGATGACCGCTGAAAATAGGCTCCAGCTTCCCTGTGAGCCTGCAAGTTTAAGTGGGCATAGATAATAGATGGATAATAATGACTAAAACCAACTGAAACGTCCTCATGAAACAAAGATGGAAGGTGCAGCAGCTCTACATTAGCTGCTCTTCTCTTTAGGCCTTGAAGGCCTCACCCTGAATTAGCGGGGGAGCAGAAAGACTAACACCCTTTCTCAGTGAATCAGAAGGTTTCTTTCATGATTAGCTGACAGCCTCCTAAGTCTCAACAACAGTTCCCGTCTTTGCCGTTGCTCCATCCAAGAGGATTTGCTGTCCTTTCTTCAGGGTCCTCCAACAAAAGGCCGAGAGTGTTGGGATTTTAAAGCCTCCCAAGAAACCCTATCAGCCTTAAGAGACACTTGTGGCTCAGCCAGTAGAAGCAGACAAGCGAACTAAGCAAACAAACCCACTGGGATTCAGATAGTGTATTTATCCTTTGTTATAAAAACACAAATCAGCCTTTTTTTTTTCACCGTTTTTTTTTTTTTATCAGATGGGCATAATGAGCTGCTTTGTGAATAGTTCTCAAAGAAGGTCTGATGATCAGAGGGGGCTCTTATCGTCAACAGAAAACTTTGAGCTGAACAACAACAAACACTGAGCCCCAGGAACCGGCCCCTTTAATCTGCCCTCACTCCCATCCGCTCTTGACGTTGAAGCTGTGATTCGGTTTCAGACACTGAAAGACCGGCATTATCAAACCATTATGCTTAAAATTCTGCCGTGGCCCTTTTATCTCTTACCCTAGCGGAGTAGTGCGCCTCGCAATCAATACTTGGTGGTGGGAAGAGAGAGGGGGGGCGGAAAAAAATCCCATCAATTAGGCTCTTTGATCTGCCCACAGTGTTGGACACTGCTGGCATATACATCACTGAGGAAGCCTGTGTCAGATGTGGGACCCAATTAGCTAAGGTGGCTGCTTCACTGCCTCCTGTTTCTGTTTCAGACAGATGAAAAGGTCAGCAGGCTCCTGTGTAGTCGCTTTGCAGAGTCAAAACAAGTCTGACTGCGCTCGGCTGAGCATCATGGAGTCCCCTCAGTGGAACGCCCACCTCTTTCTAGATAAAGTCAAACAGACTACACACTATCAGCAGAACCAGCTGGATGTATAGCCTTCACGATCAAAACAGAGGTGAAACAGAGTAGTTTGATGACCTTCGATTGTTGTTGGATGGAATGAGTCAGAGTAGCCAATCTGCATTTCACCTCTAACATAGAATTGACTTCCATTAGTCTCAAAAACTTGGTGCGATTTGGAGGTGTGTGTCCTTCTCTTCAGCAACACTTACTAACACTTCCTATATGCAAACAATGTTACAAATGTGCAAAAAACTTTGTCGATATTCTGCTGTCAAAAAACACAATTTCGCAATTCCTGGTGTTTCCATTAAATAAGAAACATAATTAAAATCGCACTTGAATGAATTTGTTCGTGCAATAAGTCATTGAAAATCATGCCAGGCCATAATCCTCCAACAACTTCCCGTCGTCTTCTTCAAGGTTGGCGCCAGCGGCAACATCTGGTTGATTATTTCCAGTTTTGTAAAGCAAACCAATTTTAATACAACCAAAAAAAAAATCACCTCATTCTTGCGACAAAAACTTCCAGTTTATTCAAAATTTGCTCGTTTCCATGAAGCAAATTTATTTTCGAAAAGTCAAATTGCAAAATTATAGGTTTAAACAAAAACGCAGCTACTGTCGGATCGACTTCAAACTGTGTTTGTTCGTTTCAGACATAACGCTGATGCAGAAGCATTGCCTCTCAGGCCTTGCTTGAAGGCATTTTGTAAAAGGGGACTAATGAGTTTAAATGAAGGAAAAAGAAGTCTGGAGCCAGTAAGGTAAAACTGCGTGAAAAAGAACGGAAGTCTCTCAAATGATCAAACAAACGCATCAGTTTCCAAAAGTTAATGAATAATAGCGAACATATTCTAGCAGGATAAGGCAAACTCTCTCAGGGGCATAAACAAATGTTAAACTCAGGCAACTCAGCTCCTGTTACAGAAATGCAAGGCTGTGTACTTATGTGTCGCGTGTCTGCAATATTCAGCAATTAGGCTTCCTAAAGGCTATTTGGCAGGATTTCTGTCTCAGAGTGTTGTGGTTACTTACCTACTTCAAAGAGCCCCAACTAAGAATAGTACTTAATGCAACTAAAACGCCAAAAAGAAGAAAGAGGTCAGATGAGAGGGAGTGTGGAACGATTACTGATAGGAATCAACAGAGTCTGTTAATGGACCAGGAAGAAAACAATTTACAGAGGTCATTTACAGCCTATTACCTAAACCCTTTGTTTATTCATTGAAATTTGTGCAAAGCAATAATCCACTGAAACTGCTAACCTCAGTTTATGTTACCTACTAAGAGCAGACAGAGGTGTCCTGATGTGGTAGCTACAATCATTGGCTTGTGCACATTAGATCAGAGTCAGCAGGGAAAGGCATCATTACTGATCACATTTAGATACATTGTACTGTACAGATGGCAAATTGAATTGATGAACGAATGATCGGAACAACCAATGGATGGATATAATGCTTTTAGACAATGGGATAGAGAAGAAAGTCTAGAAATTACAAACACATCATTTTCCAAACTTATCCAGTCCTGAAAACTACAAATTCTACACTTTTCCACATCTCATTAAAACCTTCTTAGGTAAAAACAAGTTGGACGGCTGTCAATTATTTCTTTGCGTTTTATGGATTCAAGCAGCAACATGTTTTCGTGCTATGCGTGCAGGTGGCTTAGCAAGAGGACCTGAGATGAGCCAAAATAAGTTCTTTGTTACTGTAGGGAACACCTGCGAAGAAAGAGGCAGCCATACTGGATTTTAAATTTAAGGCTCTCAAAGTTGATGGTCTTTATATATTTGAGCTGTATTTAATTTTACTTTTGTACCATTGCCTGTTGTAAAGACATTGAGCTTCTAAAATTATATATAGAGTGTTCTGCTTAAGAATTGTGACTTTGAAAGCTAAAACTTACTCATCTTATTGAAAGAATAGGGGCTTGTGAAGGTATTCATGCCCCTACAACATTTTCCGACATTGTCCTGTTACAAACATAAACGTCAGTGACTTTTATCGGGATCTTGTGCAATGGACAAAGACAACGTGACCACAGGACGACTGTAAATTTTGCATTTTATGAATGTGGCTTTTAAGGGAGAGTGGCAGGAGGAAAGCTAGCGTTGACACCAAGTCACAAGATTCCCTTCATAAGTTTGTGGTAACACGTCAAAATGTGATAAAGTTTAACAGGTGTGAATACTTTTGCAAAATACTCTAGATTAAAAGTTGTCAGTCATGCCCGGATCCGACCAGATTTCTCTCCACTGTACCTCCAACTTCTCCCCATTCCACTGCTGAATTGTCCCCTTCTTCTTTTACGACGATTGATTCCTTCTTTTTATTTCAACGCTAAATATTTCTTTCCTCTTATTACTTTTTGCTAGCCTCACAGTTTTTTATTTGATTTTTTTCTGTCTTTCTGTGCGTTTGTCCCCTCCATCTATTATCACCAGCTGAGGAAAACAGAGGAGCCTTTTGGTGCAGGGCCAGAGCAAACAGGCCCCCTTCCTTACTGTTCTCTCCTTCCCCTGGCAGCTGTCCATAACTAAACATAGTGTAACAGTACAGACATGCACACACTCACACACACACTCCAAGTGTCCACTGTAGTTGTTGGCTTGGCCAACATGCTGGGCTGTAATTGCAGTGGTCTGTACGGTACACTACAGCCTGCAGCTGTGGAGCTCTCCAAAGCTTTTAGACTGCAGCCAAGCAGAAACAGCAACAAACTCTGGACAGGCAGGAAATAAACCGACACTTTTAGTCCTTTGCATGCCCTCTACAATCATTTTTTTCTTATTTTAAGTCCCCCCACTCCCAAACTAAGAGAAAAAGAGTTAGAAAACGTATTTACTGCACCAGATGTTTTTATTTTTTAGACTCAACGATAGAATCAAGGTCATATTTTGTTTTTATAAACCTGTAGTTATGTCTAAAGACAAGGAAACTGCAAAGCATGATGTTGCCATCACCATGTTTCACTGTGGACATGGTGGGATTGTTGATGATGTGCAGCATTGCTTTTGCTAAAAACCAACATCATTGGATTTATGAAATATATTAGAATGTAGTTTTTGGGTTTCTTGTTGTCCCTGAAACATATATTATTCTCACCGGTAAACAAGCAGATGTCTCGTCACTCTATTTCCTTAAAGAGGCAGCAAAATTTATCTTTTAGATCCATTATATAACACAATCAAGTAGCTACATCACCTTCAGTTTTTATGAAAATGCTAAATATAGTAAAATAAGTTTGACTTTGAACTGATTCTTCTCCGTTACGCCGTTTACAATTGTTATTAGGAGCACTGGACTGAAAAGTAATTCGTAGGATGAGCTCTGTGGAACGTCTTCTCGCAGTTCCACTATGTGTTTGCGAATTACTGCTGCCGCTAGTCTGGAGGAGCTGAGCGGGGAAGAGGTGCTCTGTGACTGGCTGGCAAACTGATTGTATCACGTCTTGATCTGGATGCTGCCTCATCCCTGATTGGTCCACATTGGTCCCATGACAAAGGTGAGTCCTTCCAGTTCTGACCAGATTGAAAAGCCACAATGCTGGACTCATGCAACTCTGTATTTGTTATTTAATGCAATTTTTTTTTTAAAATCATCCTTCAATGTATACTTCATGTTACCCTTCAGCACCAAACATGGAGACAGAAAGGTGGGCTACATGCACATGACCTCAAAGATCCCACTGGATCTTCTGGAAGTACATTTAGTGTCTCTGCTAGCACTTTGTTAGCTTCCATCAATATTTTCCACTTTGTTTTTTCATCATTTCTGAAGAAAAGTTCACCTTTCTCCTGACCTTAGAACTTTATTTCAGATTAATTGGATTCATTGTAATTACTGACAGCAGTGAAGTCAGACTGAAAGTTGTAATTCAATCAAAACAACAAAGCATCACTCTAAGGGTGTGCATTCTTATTCAACTGAGTTTTCTATTTTTATCCCCCTTCATAATGACTGATCAAAGTCTCCTTTTTACCACAACATCCTATTATATGCACTAATATCAGTTTCTCTGCTCCTTTCTTACTACAGATCTACAGCAGTCTTATTTGTCCTACATATATAAAGATGGATTCAGAAACCACAAAATGCTTAAAAAGTTTTGATGAATAAAAATATCTTGTGAGAGCAACTGCTGGAGGTCTTTCTAGGTCTGAATTGGTGTAGGACCAATCGCCTGTATTGGTTGATCCAATGTGCATGAATACGCTTTTCAACATTTCGGGACTTCCCAGTCACTTTTTATGGAGTAGATAGCCAAAGAAAAAAAGGCTGAATTTGGAGCCTGTGTGACATTCTACCCTTAAAGGCATAGTTCAGAGATTCCCCTTTTGTTCAGATCTTATCTGCACATCCAGACCTTTTAAAAGCTGCATCCCTTGGCCCACACGTCTCTGAGGTAAACCTTCAATTGTTTCCACACGCACATGCTGACAGCTCGTTAATAACAGGTAATAAAGGCTGTGTAAACACATCTGTCGGTGTTGAGCTACCACACAGTAAAAGGGCTTCTCGTCTAGCTGTAAAACTACAGGCCGTCAGGCGCAGCACAGCGCAGCCATTATCATGTCTGCACCACGGCTCTGCACAGTTCTGCCCGGGTTTTAGAAGCTTATAAATCACAAAAAAGATACATAGAAATCCTGTATATTACAAAAAGAATGTCTTCCCCTATCCATAGATGACCAAATCTGTGTGAACCACCTCCCTTTGTCTTCTTCTCATCAACTCCAAAGCTTTCTGCAGTGATCACATGAATGGCCTGAGGAAAATGGGAATCTCTGTTCTGGATGACCAGTGGTATTCCAGCTGGTACTACTTGCCACACTCATAAGTGAACAGATGGCATATCATTAGTCCTGGATATGTGGTCAGCAAATGAGATGAGACCAATGGCGGCGATTATGAACAATCAATTACAGACAGCAAATGAGATTCCCCACAGCGGAAAGGAGACGCAGGGCCAGAAACGCTGAACCACAGCTGGTGTGCTGACACGGCTCTTCTGCTGAGCTCTGATGTGGAAATGAGACGCTGATAAATCAATAAATCAGATTGGATTCGATTCGCCCTGTTCTGCTTTGCAAATGAATGCATAGGCTTAATTTGACAGATGAGGTGTATGTTGTTTGAAATGCAAATCCAGCTCTGCTCCAAAAAATGTAAACTCTGTGAAACCTGTCAGTGTGCGTTTAATTGTGGGTGATTTATTCCCACTTCTGACACATGAAATTCAAAAATTCCCATAGAAGCACTCTTGAACTATGAGGACTTATTAAGACTCAATATTTTTTCCTGAGAAAGCTTGTCATATTTTTTTGACAACTTTACGTTTAGATATTATTTTGAACAAACCGTGAAAGTGAAGTTTTAGGTATTTCACAAATAGCACAGCTGTTAGTAAAACTATAGCAGGAAAACTTGCTAAGACCTTTGGTTGGGTGCTACGGCAGCTGTTCAGCGGCCCGCAATGTTTTTGAGTTAAAAACGTTTAAATGACAGGAAACTTGAAAATATCACTTGATAATTATGTGTTTTTGGAATATTAATACCTGAATACCAACTATAAGGTCTTAAAAAAGGATTTTTTTTTATTTTTTAAAAAAGCTTAAATAAATAAGCAACGCTTAGCCTGGGAGGGGGGGCAAGTAAAGCCTGGTGGCTCGCCAGGCTTATAATATATTTGGGAAAACCCTGTATAGGTAAAGATACATTTATAATAAATAGCTAAATTCAGATGAGGCTGGAGTTTTCTTTTAAAAGGAATTCTCTACTTTCTGCTGTCGACAAAGATGGCTCAGCAGAACATATTGCTACAGAGTCAGTGACTAAAATTGGCTTCCTTATATATATATATATGTAACTTTTCAGCGACTGGCACAATAAACCAACTATTTGGCATAATTGTGTGAATTAGAATGATCGCATTGGAGTTGACTCATTTGATTACACATTATTGCCAATAAAGCATTGGGTCACCCCTTCAAATCTTTGGATTCAGGTGCTCCAACCACTTCCATAGTCTAAAGGAAATTGCTTAAGTCAATAATTCCTTAACATCGATGAAAAAGTACTAGTTCCATTGGCAGATTATTTCACTTATAACATGGAAAGATATCCTGTGGATAATCAAGACTTCAGTCCAGGTCAAGTGATGCAGTGCGACATATTGGCCCATGTCAACTTTACCAGTGTTAGTGATCGGAACGTATTTTATCTTGGATAAGCTTTTGGTGTTTCTGTCCAGTCTGTGTTTCAGCAGAGAGACACATTTAAATTAGGCCTTTATTTAAAATGTGCCAAAAACTATGCCACGAATCACATGCCCTCCGCCCCTCACAACGCCAACCACGCTCAAGTTGGCTGTAAAACCCTGATCCATCTATCATAAAACTCTTCCAGGTGTTCGCTGCAGGGACTTTGAATTAGAGAGGATATAAATGGCCAATCCCCCCCCCCGCCCTGCATGTGGTTTTAATAAAAGATGCACTTCAGGGATATGCTTGGAGGGCGATAGAGAGAAGTGGAGCTTAGCAGAAGAAACAAAAAAACACAAAACAAAAGAAATGGAAAACTCTACTTTCCAAAGTGCATTTGCTTTCACGCGAAGACAAATGACTCTTTACAGCTGACTGCAGCCTGGCTTTACTAGACCTGTTCATCAGTTCATCCGTGTCCTCCCTCCCTCAGTGCGTGTGACTGGAAGATCTGGGGTGCGAACGCAAGCCTGGAAGGGGAAATGAGCTGGGTGATGTGCCCTGGCTTGTTGCATGCAGTCTCTCTGACCTGTTTATGTCAAATCAGCAAATTTGGGAGTCGTGGGCTGGGCCTGCGTAGTCGGCACGCTGCGGGTTAGCGTGCACGTGCATATTAACAACATATGGCAGTTTGTCAGTGTCAGTGAGAGTCTACACTGAAACGAGTGAACAGTGAAGGAAGAGTGACTTCAAAATGATGAATAAGATGTGGTGCAAGTAAAACGGTAGAAGTATTCACACTCCCTTAACTTTTTTTTTTTTTTTTTTTAGATTTTGTTAGATTACAAGAACTTTATGTATAGAATTAGCACCGTGACTGTGCTAAACATTAAGCAAGACTGCGTACAGTTTCTTTTAAAGGCTGGATTTCTGGGACTCACAACAAACAGTTGCACAGCCAACAGATTGTCCAACCTGAGCTTTAGCCACTTGATGTGGCGCTATACTCCTTCACCTTTTGGATGATGCATTAAACTCTGTGAGATGTTCAAATTTTGGTATATTGTTTTATAGCCTAACCCTGGGGAGGAAGTTAGCCAAAAGTAGCAATTTACTCAATACAAATGATTATTAATCATTTTTATTTCACTTTCTAATTATGCGCAGCTCTCTGATGGTTTATCAGAAACATTTCAGACAAAAGAAGCTGCAACAATACATGTATGGATCCCTGAAGAAGAAGAACTGAAACTTTATTTGGGAGGATGTTCAAGGTTGAGTTCAGAAAAAAAGGTCCCCATTTTTCAGTGAAATTTGAACTATATCTAAATCACTGCATTTGGATTTTGTTTCAAAACGCTTGCCATGATTTGTACGTAATGTGTTTTCCAACGACAAATAACCTTTAGCTACTCACTATATCTAGAGACAACAGTAGAGTTGTCAGCATCTATATTTATTGGATCTTCTCGCCTTTATGCTGCTGTAATTTTTTATTTTTTGGCTGTTTGACTTGTTGTTTTGTTTCTTTTTGCCCAGACTTGTGCTCAGGTTTATTTTTATATGGTACCTAACCAGCAGGACCACTTCAGTGTACCTGTTGATATTTTTCCTTAATAAGTAGATTGAGAAGATTTGCTGGAAATTCAGAATCTCTTCACGTAGAGTTGAGTAATTCCAGGCCTGAAGGGCGAGCACATGTAGGCATGCAGGTATTTCACAGTTTTTGACAGTTGTTAACCATGCTATTTGCTAACATCAAATGCTTACAGCAACTTTTTTTTCTAATGTCTTTCTTTGAGTTAAATTAGCAAAACTCTGTTTAGCAGCGACTCCTCTCTGATGTCATTGATTTTCTAATTCACATAATTAATGACCACACATGGCAGAAAGGCTAGAAAATATTTTTTTTTTGGCTAAAATCGATATCGTGAAGTTGATTCTGAACTAAATCCAATGGAAATCTTTCAAAACTCTCAGTTCTGAACATCCATTTTTAGTTATTTCTCCTTAAGAAATTCGTCATAACAGATCAGAAAAACTAAAAGATGTAAGGTTTCTTAAACCTAATGTTTGTTGAGTCTAACAAACAATTAGGCTAACAGTGGTACGGAGGCGATGTCGCATAAATGTCATATCAAGACCTTTTCCAGCAAATTGCTAATGATAGTTTCTAGACAGTTTTCTATAAAAACATAAACATTAAAGAAGACCAGACTTATTCTGCCAGAGAACATTAAAAAATGTAATACGCTTGTAACTTGAAGTCCACTTAGACTATTTTGTCTAACACAGTAAAAGGCATTTTTAAGTAGACAACAAAAACAACAAAGCCACATTTTGTGGTCACCGAATGCCAGTGGCTTTTCCACGAGCCCCCCCTCCACCACAAAGCCGCCTCATTCTGTCGCAGCCTCAAATTCCTGTTTTCAGGACAATGCATGTAATCCTTGACTTTCTTTCTTTCGCATGCTTTCCTTTTACAAGCAGCCTCTGGCATTCCAGATATCTCACCTGCTTTCCGCTGCGGCTATGATGAGGCAGCGAGCTCCTGCTGAGACTCTGGATGGCGTTCTTCCTGACTTTGGCTGCTGCTCAGGACTTCACCGCATGCTATTGTTCCTGACAGCGGGAAGAGGCAAAGGCATGTTCACATAAACAGCGGCAAAATCCCACCGCGACACAAATACTCGGAAAAAACATTTTTTTACTAGAAGCAGAAAAAAAAAACATTTCCAAGAACAGTTACTAATTACATCAAATCAGAATCTTTACTCAAGGTGTTTCCACTTGGAAGCAAAATTGCAACATTTGTTACATTTTCAACTGGTACGGTTCGCTTTCACACTGCACCGTGTCAAATGAGGCAAACTAATTGAAAAACCTGTTCACCTCTTTGTCTGTGGTGGCTCTGAACCAAGAACCACTGAGGGAAACACTGCAGAAAAAGACATGAGCGCAACTTCCTTCTTCACAAAATGTAAACCAAAGCGAAGCAGCGTCAGATTTTAGCGCTTGTAGGATTTCTCTTTTGTCGCTGGTAAAAGACAATGAGCCATTTCTCCCGTTGGCGTTAAACTCTCGTGTTTGTTTTGTGCATTTCCTGCTTTTGGAGCCGTCTCTGATCTGCTTGGCATTCACATAGACATTCGAACCGTGTCAGAGTTCACTTCAACCGAACCGAGACCTAGCGTTTTAGGCAGTCCAGAGTTTGCTTTTTTGTTCCACATCAGCATTCGATCGTGTGTTCACACACCTCCCCAAACAAACCGGACTTTCTAGGGAAATGAACAAGAGTTTGATTAAAGCGGTCTAAATGCACAACAGGTCTCCTCACACGACCTTGTCAAGATATCGGTGACTTTGCTGTTTTAATCCCCATTTCTTTACCATGTTGTATTACACTACTTTGGCTGTGGACCACATACAACCAAGTCAAAAAGCTTTTGTGTAAATTGGTACTCAGCTAACTTGAAACAGCTGAACCGCAAATCACTAAAGGACTACGACTCTGTTACTGTTCTGCTTTCACCTCCTCTGTCTAGTTCAGGGGCATCTCAAGCGGCCCTAGGAGCTGATGGTCTACCGCCCAACTTGCTTTTTTAAATCATTCCATTTTGTATTGTTTGGAAATACAATATACATGGACAGACCACCTGCTTGTCCACAGTCATTCATCAGCCTGCCTCAGCATCAGAGTTTCCAAAAAACAGTCCATTTCGTGTGCTGCCTTGGAGTCGCAGGCTGACAGATTTGTTAGTTTAAAGTGCACTATGTAGGCAAATGCAAAGAGATGACTTTTCTGGTTTGGATTTATTCATGTCATCAATATAAGATTTCTAGGACGTACTGTAATAGGTTTGTTGCCTTCCAGTTTAGGGATTTGCTGGTTCAGATCTCACCTGGGACTTTTCAGTGCGGAGTTGGCCTCCTCTCTCAGAGTATTCATATGTTTCCTATAAGTCATCTGGTTTCCCTTCAGGTTTCACTTGCTGGGTTCAATTCAGCCTTAATCTTTGGACGTCTCTGGTGCGTCTCTGTTGTCCTCTTAATGGACTCTATCCTCATTGTTGATGGGGGGGATAGGCTCCTTGTCAATGCTTAGTCATTTATTTATTGAGTGTCTTTCTTACTTTCCTTACAAGATGCATCCTGTCATATCTCTGTGACCTGTCGTAGTTCTGAGTAAGGGTAGGATGACTAAATGTTGCTGGGTTCACAAAACGAAACATTTTCTTAAATAGAAGTTTCACAGAGAGCTTGTGTTTTAAAGACACTGTAATCTGAATATTTTAGTCTTCATTTGAGTGGAAAATGAACTGTGTTTTTGTTTGTTAAGGTGTCTTAAGGCTTTAAAAAAAAAAAAAACCTTTAAAAATGCGTAGTTTGAATGTTTTCACAAATTGAATACACGTTTCACACATCCTGAACTAAGTTTAAAATAATTTCTGTTCTTTGCTGGGTTGCTCTCACTCAAAATGTGAGATTTTGGCCAAAATGTGCACAATAATAAGAAAACTTTACATGAGTACTTTAGTTTTGGAGCAAAAGCTGTATGGCTGAGGCTAACTTTAGGGCTGTTAGCGGCTAATGTTTTAGCTAGCTATGCCATTGCCAAAGGGCCTCAAATCATTTGTATGTTGTCTGTCACTAAGGCCACATTCACACAGAGCAGGTCTTGGTGCTCATTTCAGATTTTTTTCTTAAATGCTATTTTTTTTCTGTGCTACTAAATAATGCGACCTCTATCAGACTTTTGTGTAAACAACTTACAACCCCGAAGCTACCTGTATGTGCAGAAGAAGAACATGGACGTCACACAGCTGTGCGCTGTTTCCTGAGGTAATAATGAACGCGTTTATGAATTGATTTTAATGTTGTTGAACAACGGGAGCTGACAGATCATAACAAGATGAAGGAAACTAAGAAAAAGAAAGCAAAACTAATAGCAACGACCTTTAGCAGAGCATTGACTGAAACGTCAGTAGAGAAATTTGTTTGGATGCGAAGTCGGACCAGGAGTGGTGGGATTGTGATGAGCTTCTCTGACACAGATTCTTTCAAAATGTTATAATTACAATTTTCAGCCGTTGTTTATGTCCAGATTTACCACATCTGGTTTCTTCTGCTGCAGAATTGTGACTCATGTAAATGACATAAAGGTCAGATAAAATGTGACATGACTGTTCAGATTGCAGACACTTGGATACAAATCCAATTTAGATCCACAAGTGGAAATGGCACAAATCAGATTTTTTGAAGGGGGTAACAAAAAAAAGTTTGGAATTGGGCCATTTAGACTGCCATGAAAAAGTCACATATGGCTTACATGTGGACAAAACAAATGTTGTCCATATTTTTGTTGATTGCATTTTCTTGTTGTGTTAATGAAAATGTTTAATTTCCCTACTGCATACCCAAAAGTTCTGCCAGATTTAAAAAGTGGAACAGACTTCCTTAGTCCTAAAGCAAACAAAAAATGTTGTCAGGTTCAACAAATATGTTAAATTATAAACGTTATCTCTGCATCCTTGTTAGCCAGAGTAGTAATTTCTTTTTAAAGAATGGAATGAAATACCAAATTGTTGTTTTTTTTTTAATGTAGAACTTGAACATTTGAATCGTTGATGAGATATGACCAACCTTTAAAGGAAGAGTCGATTTAAACTGAATCAAAAATTCAAACCTTAATTATTCGGTTTTAGAGGTGTCGTTAAAAAATAATCACCAGCAATAACAATTACTCCTACGCTGTGGTCAGCAGCCTTACTCAGTTGTTTCCTTACTGTGTGACAGTTTACATGATCTCCCTCATAAAAGACAGAAACGGCTAATTATGGAGGTGAAAGGAATCTGAGACTTGTGCAGTTTTTTGGACAAAAAAAAAGTAACACCTCATTGCAGAACCACAGGGACAAAATTTTATTCAGAAAATGTGCGAGCAACAGGACACAAACTTTAGTATGTACCCTCAAACACACACATATTTACTTATAGTGTGGGCCGACACATGGTGAGGACCACCCAAGAGGCGGCAGCCGCCTTGGAAATAATGAAAATTCTGCAGCAGCCTGCGACGCTGCGTCTCCTCAGGGGTCTGTGGAGGGATGGTTCCAGGGTTCCAAAGTCAAATGTGTGTTTGCATTATTATTATTATTATTATTATAGCATCTTTTATTTGAAAAGAAAGCTTCTTCGGTATTGTGTTAATTTTTTAAAGTGTTAAGATTCCGTTAAATTAAGTTGCTAAATATGTCGTCATAAAGCTGGGAGTGGCCTCTACTGCCCCCTACTTATTGTGCTGCGTAACTGTATGCCTTGAAATATCCAATATCCTTTTTGATATTGATATTATTTTTTAATATTCCAACACTATAAACAAATTAACATCCAATTAAGGTCTCTGCTACAGGTTATTAGTAACTGTCCCATTATTGCACTATATGTCAATTTAAAGCCTTCTATAGTAGCAGTAGTAGTACTTGGCCAACCCTTACACTAAAGAAAACCAAAATTCTCCCCAATCTTAATTAACTTTTTATCCTTCAAATTTCAAGGTTTCTTCTCACGACATGACTTTTTTCCCATGGAAGAATCACATCGTCATTTCAAAGTGGTTTAGTCAACAGATTTGTGTCATAACTACCCCACAACAAGCGTAACACAAACACACACGCATACACACACAGGACCCACGCCCATATTGAATAACATCAAAACCTGATGCAACAAAGCAGACTGCTTCACATGCACATCCTCCGCTAAGCCCGCCTAGGCCTGGCTTTACACACAGCTCAATTTAGCTGTGGTTAGCATCAACTGTTAGCCACAGCCCCCCTCCAGCCCCAAGAGAGTTAATTGGTTGGGCCGGACACAGGCATCTCCTTGTCTGTCACGGACTCACACACACAACTGCTCACAGAGCGTGTTACCTTGAGTGTAGCAGCGCAGCAAGCTAACCACACATGGGCATAAGGGGGTTTGGCTCTGGGACAACTGGTGCTGCCAGGCTAGCCCCCTTCTTCTAGAAGTGTTCGTCACACGTAAACACACAATCACACTGGAGCCGTGGCTATTTTGAGAACGGCAGTAAAATATGCGCCCGAAGTGACCGCAGAGCAAGCTGAATGCACAGAGTCAAAGTATGCAGCTAACACGCACAATTTAACTACACAAAACCAAATGTGGACGTGAGGTAAATACGGAATCACACGGCTCACACAACCTATATTTACACTTGATAAACACCTGGTGGCTGAAAATAACCATCTCAACAGCCCCTCTTTTTTTTTAAAAAAAAACCATCTAAGCTCAAAGGTGCTTTTAGGGCCTTAGAATATCCAAGCAGTGGTCACAGGAGACTGTGGGAGGTGAAACTAGCTTACTGTACTTTATTGTGATAGGCTGAGCAACCTGGCGCGAGCAAAAGAGCCACGACAAATAGAGCAAGAGAATCTAAAACGCTGCCAATCGTCTCATTGCAATCAACAGCAAATGTCGTTTTTGCCACAACATCTTATAAAGGTTAACCTTTAAATTACAACCCATTTCCATAATAATCTTTAACTAAAAGGATGATCGGGAGGAGGCCCCGGGGAAGACCCAGGACACGCTGGAGGGACTATGTCTCCCGGCTGGCCTGGGAACGCCTTGG
>CAEFZY010070988.1:0-49793 GCA_903066815.1 Brachyrhaphis roseni
CTCACCCAGTTTTAAAATAACTTATTTTACTGTAGAATAATTTAAATTCTTGTTTCAAATCACATGAACCAAATTTCAGATCTGATGATGAATTTTATTAAACATCTCAATGAATTCAGCTCAGAAACATTTAGTGTGATCAGGACATTATCCTCAAGCTTTGCAAACTGTCAGCTGCATTAAAATAAACATTTGACTTAATAACACAAGAGTCAGATCAAAGTAACACACTTCCATCTCAGGACACAAAAACACACCGCTAAGCATTCTGGGAAATAGTTCCCACTCTTTTTCTTCTTTCAGTTTTTTAAGTTCTAACCTAAAAACAAAATTAATAAAAAGTTAACACAACTTACTGCTGTAAGTTTAACTTTCACAAACAAACATTTAGTACTTTCTATTGGAATTATGAGAATTTTTTCATATTTTCTTGCATTTTATTTTATCTTTACAGATTATGATCTTATTATAATTTTAATTCTAAGCTCTAAGTTTTCGACCAGCTGCTCAGTCTCTATAATAAAACAGATCTAAATCACAGCTACAAATATATGAGTCCATTGACTCTTATAAATTATGACTATTTTTAACAAACGTAATCAGATTTTTTAAAATAGCAATACAAAAGTATTTTTATTGTTAATTAAATTTAGTTTTTCCTACAAAAACTAAACATGTAATATTTTAATGCAATGAACAGAAGGACTGAAGGACTGAAGGACTGAAGGACTGAAGGACTGAAGGTGTGCAGTTTCCTAAATATTTGGGGTTGAAAATCTTGTAGCTGTGCAACAATAACTGGAAATGTGTCCCTCTCTCTTGCCGTATTTAGCCATGAGTTTAATGTCCAAATCTGCCTTTAAATAATTAATTGAATGTTTGTGGTTCTACTAGCAGTGACACTAAACTTGAAGGAAAAAGTCTGGTTAATAAAAGTGTAATAATTTGTTTTGAACCTAAAAGTTTAAATTTGTTGGCAAAAGTCTTACCTGTCAAAAATCAAACTCATGCCGAGGACCATAAATGGCCCTCTTACCACATTTTGGACACCCCATTGTTTAGATCTAGCTTTAATTAAATTAAAACTATTAAGCACCAACTTTAATCATTTCACTTTGCAAAAAAAGTAAACAGAGTTCTTCTGAGCAGCAGTGTGGAGTTGATTTATAGTGTTTTATTTAGGTCTTTATTTCTCTTAAAAAGCTAAAAATCTTCTCCCCATAACACATTTTTAACCAAAAAGCCCAAAAAGCTGCAGGACTAAAGTTATTTCCAGAATCTTGCAGCTTTATTGCAGGAAAATCATGTACAACAACACAATAACAGTCAACCTCCAAAGAGTGATGCATTTGCTTTATAAAGGTCTTTTATTCAGCCATGTCCCTGAGCCGCAGTTACATTCACTTTAAAAACACATTTCAGAAATGAAAACTTTGCCTCTCACACTCATAAAGCCTGCTCATCATGGACATATTCCTTTCAGTCCCTGCAGCCTATTTTCTTTCAAAAGCCCAAAAAAGCTCAGAAGAAAAGCTAAACTGAAAAGGGTCATTGAGCATCAGCTTTACTCTCAACAGTCTTACTATTTTTGGATCTTTTTTCCTCTTTTTTTCCTACCTTGGTTGTCAGTCAGGGTATAAACAGCCTGATTGGATATACATCGCTATTGTTAAAGGCAGAGGCACTGAATATGGAGAGTCAAATGAGACTTAGTTTGCAATATCTTCTAAGTCAGATTAGTAGGATTTGTATTTCTTGGTTCTCTTTTTTTGGTATTTTTGATTTTCTGTACTTCAAGCTTGTCTTGCACTACAAACCAGAACCGGTTCTCTACTGTCACTGGCCTTCAAATCCATCTCAGTTCTGAAAACACCTGAATCAGACGACTGAATCATCTATTTCCTGTCAGTTTGTCATTCAACAGTCACTGGATTCAGATATGATCCTGTAGGAATGCACACTGCAAAAACACAACATTTATTTTTGTCTAATTTCTAGAGCAAATATCTTAGTACACTTGAAATAAGACAAAACTAACTACAAGTAACTTTTCAGCAAGAAATATGAGTTTGTTTTAAGTCATCAATGCCTTAATATTAATGAAAATGTTCTAGTTCCACTGGCGCCGTTACCTAGCAACCCTAGCCAAGTCCACCCTGTTACCTAGCAACCCTAGCCAAACCCAGTCTGTTACCTAGCAACCCAGTTCTAGTTCCACTGGCAGATTATTCTACTCATAACCTGTGAATGTTGTTACAAGTGTAAAAATCTGGCAGTGGAACTAGAACTTTTTTATTAATATCAGTGAATTATTGACCTAAAACTCTCTCCTGTATTTTGCTTAAATGTCACTAGTAAGTTAGTTTTGTCCTAATTCAGGTAGACCAGAAATGTGTGGTAAGGTTTTGTGTTTTTGCAGTGTGAAGCTTCAGTTTGTTGACGTTTCATTAAAAGGTTTTTCTGGAGCTCTGCTGACCTTTGAGGTCGTGCTGATTGCCGCCCTGGTCAGACTCGCTGAATATTTCATGATGGCACAATGTCAAAGGAGCCCCAGCGGGTCGCAGAGCGGGAAAGCAGCTTGTGTAAACGGTGGGTTGTTTCTCTTACTGCCGCCTGCAGAACGTCGTGTCGAAGAGCGCCCTGCAGTTCAGAGGGAACTCCCAACACGACGCCCAGGAGTTCCTCCTCTGGCTGCTCGACAGAGTCCATGAAGACCTCAACCAGATCATCCACCCGGACAGCAGACCCCCCAGGAAGGTGAGCGCACGTTCAGGCTGCATGCGATGCTGCAGAATCAACAGAGGAATTAGATTTGACATGTCCTGCGCTGTGTGGCAGCCTCCAGTAGAGGAAGAAGTGGTTCCTGAAGGATCTCCGCTGCCAGCGCCTGGATCTTTTGTTCAGGAACTGTTTCAGGCTCAATACAGGTGAAATCCTCACTTTCTACTATTTATTATCCCTTTATGCCCTAAGTTTCAAATCTCCGCCTGGATATTTTTGTTTATTTTAATTGTATGACGTTCTTTAAATGTCCTGTGAGTAAGAATATTTGCCTGTTGCTCCATAACAACTGGAACTGTCAATATCCAGCAAGTTATTTTCGCAATTTACCGTCTATTGAGTGTTTTATCAGCGTAAAATGTTTCCTGCTACGAAGGGAGTGAAATTACCGTAATAACCGAATATTGGCTGGAAAGTACAACGTGTCCCTTCCAGAAACTAGAGCAAAGTATTTCAGAGTTACTGTAAAAATGTGTCGTCTGTGACATCTTTCGGCCGATAAGGGTTAAACATTTCTCTGCTCAAAGGAACTGAAAGGAAGATGTAAAAACATAAATAAATACATTTTAAAAAAATACATCTCCAGCATATTACTGAGGGTTTCCCCCAGAGCTTTATTAGCCTGGCGGGCCACCAGGCTTTACTTGCTAAGCTTTGTTATCTTTTTGTATCTTTAATAATTTCTACACAGTCTACAGGAAAACACGTTTTATTTAGTCGACTTCATTTTATTTGTTGTTGATGTTTTATTTCCAAAATTTCCTGTCAACTTAACATATTTTAACACAAAAACACGATGGGGCAGCTGGTGAACTGACAGATTTCTGGCTGAAACTCTGTTAATTATTGGGACAATTCCAATAAGAAAACTAAACCATTTGTTTGATAGAGATTATTTACCAGATGAAAAGGGGAATATGGCAGCCAAATGGGTTATTAACACTATTTTTCAGATACAGAGGGGAAAAAAGGTGTAAAAATACTTATTTGTAAGAAGTTCAGCTAATTTGGAGTGTCCCGGTGTTTAATAAGGCTGACTGGATCTGTTCTGGTTCTCCTCTTCAGGTCTTCCCTGACTTGTCCTCACTGCCAGAAACAGAGCAACACGTTTGATCCTTTCCTCTGCATCTCACTGCCAATCCCAGTACCTCACACCCGGTAAGGAGACTCTGCAGCTGGACCTGAAACGAGACAGAACCGGGCCGATCCTGATCCTGAAAGAAAAGCCCAATTCTACGGAAGAGGAGGAGGGCCACTGACACCCCCTGATAATCTGGTTTTAATCTCAGTACTCTAAGAATAAAGTCAGATTTCTTTTTTCTAAGAAGGTCAGAAGTAAAAAAGAAAGAAACAATTTCGAATTCGGAGATTAAGGTTTTTGTTTTCCTAATAAAAGTCTTGATTTTGAGATTTAAGTCAAAATCCTAAAATTAATGCCACAATTCTTTCTTCTCGAAAAAAAAAAGGTCTTAATTGAGGAAAAATTATTTATTTTGTTTTGTTTTACTAAAATGATTCAGAATTCCGACATTAAAATCTATTTGTCTTCCAGTTCGCTGAATCCTCTTCTGTAAATAAACTTTGTTCTGTAAAACTCAGCAGGGAAAAGCTACATTTAGACGAAGCTTTAGCTTTTGACTCCAAACGTCTGCCTGTGTCCTGCAGGCCTCTGTACGTGACGGTGGTGTACCAAGGGAAGTGTTCCCACTGCATGCGGGTCGGGGTGGCCGTGCCGCTGTCGGGCACCGTGTCCAGACTGCGGCACGCTGTGGCTCAGGAGACCAAAATCCCAGCCCAACAGGTACCTCCTCGTTTAGGCCACTTTAGGCCATTATTCTGTCAAAAATAAGAGGATTTCAGAAATGTGTGCTGTTGAAAGCGAGGCGTGACGTTAGAGAAATGAGGATTAGATGTTATTATTAGACGTCCGGCGGTTTTTGATGTATTATCGGTGACTGCGCCACTTCAGCCCACAAGCTGTTGTGTCTCCTGTCACGGTGCAGATCGTCCTCACTGAGATGTACTTCGATGGTTTTCACCGCTCCTTCTGCGACGACGACGAAGACCTGGAGATCATTCAGGAGAGCGACTCCATCTTCGCTTTCGAGACGCCTGAGCTGTTCAGGCCGGAGCAGATCCGGTCCAAACGGGGCGGAACCACATCAGGTGCATTTCTCTGAATGCAAAAAGTATTCACACTAAAGCTGCAGCTAACGATTAATCGACTACTCTGACGATTAATCAATTAATTTGATAAAAAACACTTAAGCCTATCTTATGCAACTTTAGAAATACATTTGAAAATGGAAGTAAAACGTTCAGCTCCTTTTTTAAATAAGAAGATAGACATTTGACCAACATTATTTTAACATCAACATGTAAAAGGTTTGACCTTCCTGCTTCACTTAGCATTATTACTAATCTTGACATTTACTGATTAATAAACGGTGATTAAAACTAGATTTTTTTTAACTTCAGATTCTGAACCAGGTGAAGCTGAAACTGCCACTTGAGGAGTTTTAGGTGGATTATGTTTCCATATAAAGAAGTTTTTATTTTTATCTTCAATATAGAATTTATTTTTTTTGTACAGTTTGGCTCCATCACTGCTTTGTGGATGTTGTTGTTGAAGCAATTGGCCTTTTTCAGACTGAATACTCCAGTTAACGATTAATCGATTACTGAAGTTGTTGACGATTATTTCACTACTCATGATTAATCCGATTAATTGTTTCAGCCTTGAATTTGATCACATTTGGGTTTTTATGTGACAAAGTGGTGTGTAGTTCTGAAGGAATGAGAGGTTAACATAAATCTGAAAAGTGTGGCATAGATATTTGCTCGGCCTTCCAAAGCCAATACTTCTTATAAACACGAGTCTTCCCAGGTCTCTACCAGCTTTTCACATCTAGACATTGACATTTATGCTTCTGCGTCTTTGCAAATTAGCTCTGATTGGGTCTGAACTTTGACTAGGCCATTACAACATATGATTTACTTTTGGTCTTTGCAGTGTTTTTCAGCCTGGAAGCCCCAAACTGATGCAGATTCAGAGCAAAAGGTCTATATGTGTATATATTGTATATATACACACATTGATACACACTATATATTTTTTTTATTTTAAATATAAATTTGAATACAGCAGTGATGACCTAATGATGTCACTGCCATGAACAAACTGTTATTTTGCTTAAAATGTTTAACTTTTAAGGTAATAAACAGTTTTTTGCTCATTTTTCATTGTTTTACACCTACTTTTATGTTAATGTGTGTTTAAAAAAATACAAAAATGTCAAATAAGAAATCTCATGAACCCCCAAAGGATTAAGCCTTTAAATTTGTAGCTTTTCTGTAATGAAATGCGAAACAAAAAAGAAGACATTATAGATGGAGCTGATGGGGGAAATATTTTTTACAGTGCGTTTTGTTGTGTGCTGCTTTCAGGGAGCCCACATGCAAACCTCAATCAGAACAACCTGAAGTACGCAACGGACAACAACAGGATCTCCGGTCAGATCCCAGAGTCCAGCACGCCGCCTCAGAGCCCCAACAAGAACAGCGGCCAGGCGGAGAAGATCGTGCTGCTGGTGTGCAACCGGGCCTGCGCCGGACAGCAGGGGCGCAGGTCCTGCACCCGTCGCCTCTGGGTCACAACTTCAGCCAATTCGCTCCAAGCTTTCTAAACCTCGTTGTTCTCATGATGCCTGCAGGTTTGGGAATCCCTTCATCCTCTACTTGGAGCGCACAGTGACATGGGACACGCTGCAGACAGAGATTCTGGAGAAGATGCGGCATCTTTTGCGTCCTGGCGCCATTGTTCAAGTAAATCCATTTAAATATGAAATGTTTGTGTTTGTGCTGCTTTAATGTTGCAGTTCCCTTGACTTCCTGCAGGTGGGGCCCTTCACTTTGCGTGTGGTGGGAGTGGTGGGAATCACATACCTACTGCCTCAAGAGGAGCAGCCGCTCTGCCATCCCTCTGTGGAGAGGTAATACCAACCCCCACCACAGGGGGGCAGCAGTGGATTAAATAGTTCATAACTTGGAAAAGATTAAGATGTCAAATGGATTCACTGATTTTAACCTTTGAGGTTGGTGCATGGATTTGATTTAAAACACAAAATGTAAAAGAATAAACAAATAAAAAGCAGCAAAACTTTCAGTGAAACAGGAAATAACTGTTGATGGAAACAAACTCAAAAGATTAAAATCAGTCATAACTGGCTTCTTGGATGGAAATGAAACAAAGGATAGCGAGAGAAATGTTGCACAGCACTGGAAATTCAAAAACCACTTGCAAAACAATACTTTTAATTCTGTTCTGTCATTATTAATTAGCTTGGTTCCCTGGGGAATATAAAATACAGCTATTTTCATGTCTTATAGGTTTTTCTCTTTTTGGAGACTGGATAACAGAAATGGATCTATAACTTTCTATTTGTATGTCACAGAAACCCATACATAATGAATTACTATATAAAAATGTGTAGATACTTTCAAAAAAAACCTTTTTGTGTTTTATAGGAATTGTTTGAGATGTCATCCATAGATTTCCCTCCAAAAACTAATTATTTCTTAATCACTTGTAAACAAAAAAAAAAAGCAAAAACAAAACAACAACAAACACACTTCTACTCTGAATATAACCTAGAAAACCTGTTTATCCCACTGACTAATGCATGTTTGAACTATACTGCCATCTAGCGGTCACATTCATCTCCAGTCATGCCTAACTTTATTTTCTTGCTTACTACTTAAATTTATATAAGTTGTATTTATAATATTCAAATTATAAATTTGAATATTATAAAGCAGAAATAAAAACTCAATGATTGCAAGTGAATTTAGGCAGTAAGTGGTGAATTATTGTGTGATTTTCACTGCTTTTAGAAAGAAAAATGAAATTTACTTCCATTTTTTAGGATGAGTTAAAGCTACTGTACGGAAGCATTTTACTGCCAGAACTGGGAAATAAATACAGGAGCAGCATCTCGTTAACGTTTTAACGAGATGCTGCTCCTGTATTTATTTCCCCACTCTGGCAGTTAAACGCTTCTCTACTTCTGTAATAAAACATAAATATGTTTAATTTTTTTTAGCAGGGGAGGATACAGTATTAACATGAAAACTAATTTCCAACAGGGCTTTCAAGTCCTGCGGCCCAGGCGGTCCACCTCATGTCAAGATTGTTGTTGAATGGGACAAGGAGACAAAAGACTAGTAAGTGGCAAACACACTCCTCATTAAGCAGCGAGCAGATGTGTGTGTGTGTGTGTGAGAGGCGCCACGCCTCCTGACTGATCTGCGCGGTCCCTGTGTGACTCTGCTGTGCCACGCCCGCAGTCTGTTCAAGAGGACGGAGGACGAGTACATCCCGGATGCGGAGAGCGTGCGTCAGGTGAAGGAGCAGCATCTGCAGCCGCAGACCTGTTCGCTGGCCCAGTGCTTACAGCTGTACACCAAAGAGGAGCAGGTAGGCCGGGCCGGCCCGGTTCACCGCCGGGATGGAACCAATGAGTACAGACAGTGCCTCTCAAAACTATTCTTAGCCATTGAACTTTTCCACGTTTTGTCACATTGCCTTACACGTGTTTATTGGGATTTTATGTAGCAGAGCAGCACAAAGTAGGACACAGTTGGGAAAATGGAAGAAAAAAGAAAAATTATTTAATTTTTTAAATTACAAATGAGTGTTGAATATCAATGTAATCCATCATTCATCACGGACGGTTCTCCAGCCCATCACAGGACACACACACACACACGCACACACACTCACTCGTATTTTCTAATCTCGCGGGGACTTCACATTGACTTCCATTCATTTTTTTATAGTCTAACTCAAACCATCACAAACCTAACCCCAACCAAAACTCAATTCACATACTAGTCCTCAGTCTGACCCCATAAACAGCATTTCCCCTCATGGGGCCCGAGGAAATGTCCCCACAAGGAGCAGTGGTCCCTATAACCCCGTATTGCAGACAGAAATAGGTTCCCACGAAGATATAAAAACCTGGTTCACACACACTGAATTCCTAAGGGTATTTTAATCAATCAGTGAGAGAAATTAAAGAAGACTGGATTAAAATAAGTCTTAACACCCTTCAGCTATGTACCATTTTGTCAAAACAGACCAAACCAAAAACGTGATTGAAGGAAAATGTTTGATGATTTTAAAATATTTTGTAGAACACATTTCAGTAACCAGGCATTTCAAAGTGCTTTACAGACGTGAATGAATGGGATTTAAATTGGTGCTGCAAGAAGAATTCAATGCTAACAGGGAGCTTCACTCCAAATCAACTGAAGTTTATCCGAGTCTTTTTGCATGTGTTCATTGAAAGTGTGAGATATTTACCAAATATTTTCCCTGACCTCCAGCTTGCCCCGGATGATGCGTGGAGATGTCCACACTGCAAGCAGCTCCAGCAGGGCAGCATCAAGCTGAGTCTGTGGACGCTGCCAGACATCCTCATTCTTCACCTCAAGCGCTTCAGACAGGTACACACATCTCTGGATGACAGATTGATTTCACTTCCAATGCCAATATCTGAGTATCAGCCGATACCAATCCGATACATAAAAACAGTATCGTTTCTGTTTTAAACACAGTCAAAAATGGGCTGAATTACATATTTATTTACCAATTCTTCGCCAGTACAGCACACTTTACATCAACAGCTTCACAAGCTTGGCCAAACATATCAAAACAACTTTAATTTGTTCAGTCAGTTCAATTACAAGCAGAACAGCCAATGGAAAATGAATAATAAAGAAACTGACAAAAACTAAGTTGACTATATTGGTCAAAAATGTACGAAAAAAATAAACTGACAAATTTTCTTTCAAATGGTTCAGAAAGTGCACTTAGGAATTCTGAATAATAATAAAGCATGACGTTAAAACAGAGCAAAAAGCACAGAATTAGATCAATCAATCAATCAATCAAGTCTATTTGTATAGCACATTTCAGCAACACGGTATTTAAATCGTAAAAACAAAATAAATCAACTGTTCAAACTACATTTTTCCAAGTTTTGTCATTACACGTCAAAATGTTGATTAATGTTTTATGTCTCAAAAGTAACTCTAACCAACTGGGATTTTAGTATAGATTTAAAAGAACTCAGTGTTTTGGCTGTTTTGCAGTTTTCTGGAAGTTTGTTCCAGATTTGAGATGCACAGAAGCTGAATGCTGCTTCTCGCCGTTTTGTTCTGGTTCTGGATAAAACAGTAGACCATTAAGCCGTTCAGTCAGTATTTTAAAGTTTGTTCTCGGAGCTACAGGGAGCCAGTGTAGCTCTACCCTTATAGATCAGGCACATTGTCACCGATATCCAATCTAGATTTTTTTCTCAACATCGGGACGATACAGATATTAATATCAGAACAGACAAAGCAAAAACTAGGCTGAGCTCAACATAGATATACACAGTTTAGACAAATACCTACATATACATACATTCATGGTTCATCTATCACAATGCTTTTAGTATGGATGCAACAGCAGAATTTGTGAAACGGAGATAAGAAGTCCAAATACATGAAAATTGCCCCTTTGCAGAGCGAAGAGAGCAGGTGAATTATTCTAAAGGACTAGTTTGTCCAAGATGTTTTGGAAGGAGGTTTATCTCTGATCCATCACAACAAGATGTTTTCACGGGCAGCGTAGGTGAGAATACCATGAATCCTACCAGAACCAGGACTAATTCTACTGTCTCTGCATCCCAAGACTAACGAGAGTCAAGGCGACTCCAAATACGTCGCTCAGATGTTAAGACGTCCAACCAACACATCTGAGTCAGTGAATATATGAACCCGGTGCCGATTGCATTTAAGACAGTTAGTTGTTGAAAATATTGTTGTGTCTGTCAGGATGGAGATCGGCGCGTGAAGATGCAGAACATGGTGAAGTTCCCTCTCACAGGCATGGACATGGCGCCGCACATGGTGAAGAGGAGCCAGAGCAGCTGGAGTCTCCCGTCCCACTGGTCGCCGTGGAGACGGCCCTACGGCATGGGCCGGGACCCTGAGGACTACCTGTACGACCTGTACGCCGTGTGCAACCATCACGGCACCATGCAGGGGGGGCACTACACAGGTAGGCGTGGCCGGGTCGCAGCGATGGCTCCATTTTGTTTAAAACATCTTCCTCCTTTGCGGCTCGCAGCTTACTGTAAGAACTCCATCGACGGACAGTGGTATTGCTTCGACGACAGCGACGTTCATCCCATTTCTGAAGACGATGTGTGCAAGCAGACGGGTTACATCCTGTTTTATCAAAGACGAGCAACCATCCCGTCCTGGTCTGCCAACAGCTCAGTTGGAGGTAAGTTGTACTAAGATCTCGTTCCATCAGGCGAGGCTGAAACTTTCTGATATAAATACTGAACTGACTGAATGAAACAGTCTCTGCTGCACCGTTATTTCAATGCAACTGCATAAAAAAATCCTGGCAGCATGTGGAATCGCAACTAAGTAAGCTGTTTTTAGGGCTGAATCGTGATCAATCGATTACTGAAATAATCATTAACTAATTTAGCCAACGGTTAATTGTTGGAACTGGAGCATGGAGACTCATAAAAAAGGGCATTTGCTAAAACAACAACACAGTCAGAGCAGTAATTAAACCAAAGTTGTTCAAAAAATAAAACACTTTTGCATTAAAGATAAAAACACAATTTTCTGTAAATATGTTCTACTCAAAGTGACAGAATTTTAGTTTCAACTAGTTCAAATTCTGTAAAACAAATTATATTTTGCTATCTAATTATTAAACGGTTAATCCAAATAATAACAGGTTATCACTACACTGTATGGTACAAGCAGAAATGGCTGAACTTTTCACATAAGTACTACAATTGATCAAGTGTTCATTAAATTAATTCTGTTATTGCATTTTAGGCAATAAAATGCTTATTTTTTTATTTTGAAAGGTAACTTAATTACTTATTTGCAACTTTTCAAGCATTGATAATGTTGCATAAAAATGCTTAAGTGGTTAAATGAAAAACCTGTAGAACATGAAATTTTTTTATCCGCCAGCAATCGATTGGATAAATGATTACTAAAATAATCGTTAGTTACAAACAAAACAAAACCATCATCCTCCAAGTACTTCAATAGTAACCTCAGGTAAGACCGGGTTGGAGGGTGAAAGAAGTCCCAGGAAACGGCCTCCCACTTCCTCCAGCTCCCTTTCCCCTGTCGTCTTCTTTGTGGTTTTTGGCAGTAGTAACATCCAGTTGTTGATCACTTGACCAGTGTGATGCGAAAAAAGTGTTTCCATTGCAGTTTTGCGAAATACATCTATTTTGATACGCCAGAAAAGTATTTTCAAAATTGTCGTGTTTCCATTAAGCAAATTTATTTTCGTAATTTAAATTTTCAATTTTATGGTTAATAGAAACTTGCATATTGACACTATGTTGGGGCCTTAACTCTTTCAACAGAAAAGTAGAAGAAAATCCAGATTTTACATGATATTTTTTGTTATTTGGTTTTATTTGGCGTCTGCTTTGACCTTCAGGTTCCACCAGCTCCTCTCTCTGTGAGCACTGGATCAGTCGGCTGATGGGAAGCCGTCCTCCCAGCCAGGCCTCGTCTGGTTCCTCAAGACGCACCTCTCTGGCTTCTCTGTCCGAGTCCGCCGAGTTCGCCGGGGAAAGGAGCGAGGACGACGGTGAGGAGCCCAGACTTTCTCTGGACACATCTCTGTTGCTTCTGTGCATTGTGTTTCTCTATAAACCAGACGGTTGTGTTTTCACCATGCAGGCCTTTCGACCCGACCTGCCGTCAGAGGCATACAGAGGCAAACATTCTCGTCACGATCGTCTATTGCCAGCCCTCTTGTTCTGAGTGAAAATGGCACAAAGCCATCCTGGTCTCACTCAGCCAAGCTCCAGCTCCGCTCCAACTCTCCCTCACGCTTCTCCCTGGAGTCTCATTCCTCTCCGACTCTGGAGCGGATCGGAGAGGTGGTTGATATCCAGCCCACAGCCCCGAGTTTCACCGGTTCACCTAAGCCAGAGAAAATGCCTGGAGGGAAGTCGGCCCTCGCTGCGTTGGACACTAATGTGGGAACTAAGAGGCTAATAGAGCAGGGGCGCTTCAAGTCTGTGGTACAGGCAGAGCAGAGGAGCTTGAACCCAACAGGGGAAAACAATAATGCGGAGCAGGTTAGTCCTCGACATGGAATAGCCCCAAAGGAGGTGAAGCAAAGAAACGGGAGTGCAGAAAGTGTTGGCATCAAAAAGACCTCAGGTAAGACCGGGTTGGACGGTGAAAGAAGTCCCAGGAAACGGCCTCCCACTTCCTCAACGTCCTCCAGCTCCCTTTCCCCTGCGTCTCCAGCCATCAACAAGTCGCCGTCTCGAACGCAGTCCAAGAGCGCAGCATCTGCATCGAGCCCCAAGGACAAAAGCTCTGCGCCGCCTAAAACAAGCAAGGGAGGTTCCTCAAGAACAGCGACGCCTTCCAAGAAAACATCTTCCCAGACCACAGAGTCATTACATCCTGACACGCAGCAGAGGAAATGCGGCTCTCCGCAGACCTCACAGCCCCAGAAGAGGGTGTCAAATAGAGAGGGGAGCGAGAAAAACTCAGCTGGGGAAAGGACTAGAGCAACAGACAGGAGCACTAGTCGGGAGTCTTCGCGGGCGAGCGCCGTGTCGGATCGGAAGGTCAGCCTTGGGGGGGCTTCCTCCAGGCTGAGTGCTGCAAGTCGAGCTGAAGGCAGGTCAGGTAGAGCTGTGGAGGAGAGGCCAGCGGGCCGGAGCTCCAGCAGCAGCTCCTCTATGACTAGTCTCCGATCCTCAAGCGTTGGGGTTTCCTCCACCAGTTCAGCTCCGTCATCAAGGGGACCGCGAGGGACCAGCAAGACGGAAGACAAAGGTTTGTCCTTCTTCAAAACCGCTCTGAGGCCCAAGGAGAACCGCAAACCAGGCGAGAGCGGGAAATCGGACGCAAAAACAATCCCAGAAGAAAGTGGCGGGGACACAACCCAGCGTGCAGCAAGCAAGAAAGTTCAGAATGTGGGTTCAGAACTGCACAGTTCAGCCAAAGATAAGGAATCCTCTAAAGTATCCGGTGCAGCTAAAAACTCTCTGCTGCCCTCTGCAAAATCCAAGCTCCCCGAAGCACAAACCCCGTCTCCAGCCGCCATGAAGGACCCGGCGAAGAAAGAGCCGGCTAAAAAGACACTGCAGTCCAGGAAGATCCCAATCAATTCCTCACAAACTAGCCAGAGGTCCAAGTGATTCCTTAAAAGTCTGATAAGTGTCTTTCTGGTGCAGCTTTGAGGAGTTTTCCTTTCCTTGCCCTCCGACAAACATCTTTTAAAACTTTTCAGTGCTCACTGAATACCAGCTGCCGTAGTGGACGCGTACCTGAAAATTTATTTAGGAATGGATTTTAAACTAAAGCACTTTGTATGGATTGCATTGATTTTAAAGAATATTATAGTGTATTGTAAATACGCATGGACATGTATGGAAATGATTGCCTTGTTCCGTCTGTAGCACTGTTGGGGGAGGAACGTCTCTGTCGGAGCTGAAAGTGAAAAGTGACTTTACACACGATGGAAAGCAGACAACGGCTGAGACGTGTTCGCCACCAAAGGAGGTTTATGGAGATTGTCAACATGCTGATGCAGTGAATAATTTTCTGAAATCACTTTGTACTGCTCTCCTTCAGTATCGAGAGCCATACGTCAACAACAAACATCAGTGCCTCAGATAATCAGTAGAAATATTTACCCAAAACCGTTTAACTTGCAGAAATTTGTAATTGAATATATTGATATTTACTAAGCACTGAACCTGTAATTTTAAGTAAAAACACAACTAAGCCTATTTAACCTGAACTACTGTTTACATATGCTCTTTGGTGTAGAAACTCTGCAGCAGCCTTTAAGATGCGTTTTATTTTTCCGTCCAGCCAGAAATCGTTGAGAGGATAAGAAGAGGCGTCACAGACGTTGACCAATCAGAAAGCTGGGTTTGCAGCGGCTCTTATCGCTTCGTTTACAGGTGGTAACCAGTAAGTAGGGCTGGGCGATACAGCTTAAAAATCCCCTTTTTTTCTCATTCCAGATACAATTTCAATACATTTTTTCTCATTTTATTTTCTAAAAAAAGACAGAAAACATTTTCATAAAGTGGCTTTTATTTCAGTCATTCCTTCAATGAGTTGTACAACGGCAAATTAGAGGGAGGCTATGAGAAGTTTTGCTTAATTATGAGAATATAGTCATAATATTAGAAATATAAAGAAGCAATTTTGCTAGAAGAACATCAAAAATATGAGAAAAAGTTGTTTTATTAAGAAAAAAACTTTTTTCCCCCATACTGGATGTGATTTTAATAGATTCTTTTCTTGCTTTATTTTCTAAAAGACAGAAAACATTTTCAAATGTTGCTTTTTATTTCAGTCATCCCTCCTGTGAGTTTTATGGCGGAATATTAGGAACAGGCTACAAGAATTTCTGTTTAATTACAAAAACATTGTCATTACTTTAACAGTATACAGAAACAATTTTGCTAGAAAAACATCTTAAAAATATGAGGGGAAAAAAAGTTGTTATAGTAAGAAAAAAAGCTTATAATGTTTTTTATGTTGGAGTACTCATAAAATTACAATATTGTAATATTATGACTTTATTCTGGTAATGGAAAAAGAAAATCTTAGCCTGACAGTTGTATTTTATCGTAGACTTGACCTGAATTCAAAGTCTAAATAAATAGAAGTTGTCAAACAAAATGGCCGCTAACATGTACTTTCAACTATGGATTCCCAAGGAAGGCATTGGTCTGAAAAAACACAGATTTTCCAAAAACTAAATCCTCTGAAAACCTAAAATCTGATGAATGGACAGAATGTGTTTATCGCCCAGCTCTACCCGTTTTGCTCAGACATCTCATCTGTTGCCACCTCTGCTGGCTGCTGAAACTGACCTGAGATGCCCATGACTGTCATGAGCATCCGCCTCTTCAAACTGCCAGACATCTCCGAACATTCCTCTCAGATCAACACAGGGTTAATGTAAAGAACAACAAAAAAAATCAACATCACATCACGCGACAGAACAACACATCCAAAGACAGCTGGGATGTCTCTGCTGAACACCATAACTGTACATAGAGCGAGCGCTATGGTGTGTGTTAGTCAGCACATCCTCTGTCTCCATCACAGCTTGTGCACATTTCTAGCTTCAGAGTAGCTCAGCACCACCGTGTTAACGAGGCAGAGAAGAGTTCATAGTTCTCCAAGTGTATGGCAGTTGTTGCATGATATATTGCTTATGCATGCACCCAACTATGCAAGCAGATTCACTGAGTATGTAGAAGTGCTACTCTTGGATGTGTATTTTACTTTGTAAACATAGAGTTCTCAGAGAGCATGTGAAGGCATCCTCTATTAAAGCTTTGTTTGCACATTCCTCCAAAGTAAAACACGTTTTTGTATGAATGATAAGTATTGCTCATTCGCCCTCTCAAAGTAAATCGGCTCACATGCAAATGAATCTCCTCTCTACTGTATTCATTTGTGTCACATTTTGTCCCTCACTGCTGCACTTTCTTTTTTTTAACCGCCTTCAACATGAGTTGAGCAACAAAAACATGCGGCCGTCTGCAACCGGCTCTACTGTCTGTTTTCATGTTTCATAGTTTGGGGTTTGGAGAAAAGAGTTTGGAGCTTTTTTATTTAACCTGATCGACTTCGACAGGCCGGGAATACTCAAGGCAAGCACTTAACCAGGCTGCCTTCAGCTTTGGTCTGAGGGTAAAAAATAGGTTTGCAATATTTATAACGTAGTTCTAATTTATTTGTATTTTTTTACTAAAGCAACCATTTGATCATTTGGATCAGAAAAATAAAAGATATGTATTTTAACATAACTTTTCAGTAACTTTATGTTTAACATTTATTGTCGGCATATTTCAAAAGTTTAAACAAAAACATCATGAATGTTTCCTTGGAAAAAACTTAACATAATAAACTATATATATATATATATATATATATGTATGTATATATATATATATATGTGTATATATATATATATTCATGGTGGTTTTTCAAGTGGAGTTCTATTAAAGTAACAATTGGGTTTAATTAGTTTAACATACACAATTTTCCATTATTGTAGGGGAATAAAGCAATAGAAAACTTGTTTAGTTTTATTGTACCTGTTGCTCATGTACCCCTCTTTCCAATGCAGCCCTGGGCAACTGCCCATTTGGTTCATGTCAAAATGCTAGTTTTGCTAGTTGTTTAAACATTTTTAGCAGTAAACAACAATCAAGCTAGCTATCTGTTACGCTAGCTAGTGACCTGCCTAGCAGTTCATGCTAAATCCTACCCCTACATTTAAGGCTAAATTTGAGCCTTAAATTTTACAGCCCTGGGTTCCCTAAGTATTATTTTCTGACCAAAATTATGTACTAAAATGTGAGAAAAACGAAACTTTCAGAGGAAACTCATATCTTGAAAAAACGCAAAGAAATCCTTGTAAATTGGTTTGGACAGGACAAACCTGGAGGATCTCCTACCTCTGGATTTGGTTTTAGATTAAATGGTTAAAGGTCTAGAGGTATTTATGTGAAAGACTGTGTTGGTTTGTGGTTCATTATGAGAAATGTTTAAGCACAGCAAATAGCTAAAATCCACAAATATTGGAGACTCCCTCTAGAAACGTTCATAACTGCCATTTTTAATAGTTCAAACAGCAAATATAGCTTACTGTGCATTAACATACATAGTAGAGACAGACACTACCGCAGAACAACCACAGGCGTCCTTATTTCTGCTCCAATCAGCAATAATGTAGTGATCAGTTAAATATTTTGAGATTAGAGTTGGTTTAAGAAGGCAGAAAGGATTCTGTTTGGAGAATCAAGCTGGTAATTTATAAAACTTTCTGCTTGAAACAGATTCAGTCATTTTCAAACAACTCCAAAAATGTCTTTCAAAAAACTCTTTAAATCAGACTGGCTGTCACAGCGATCCTCTTATAACTTTTATTTTGTTAAACTCAGCTTGATCAGGGAATACCTGCTTTATTTAAGATGCTGACTGCTTATAGCAACACCACAGAATCCCACTTCTACACATAAACAGACACTGGTATCTTGGCAATATTTGCTTAGCTTTTCTTCAGCAGGTAAAATACTGGACTTGAACTGTATTTTTATAAAGTTAAGGAGGGTTTATTTCAGCTGACCAAAGGGAGATGAAAAACGGCTTTAAATTGATTTTGGGAACTGACTCAGGATGGTTATCTCGAGTCCCTGGCAGCTGCAGTGTGCTAACGTTGTGGGCAAACACCAATACATGCAGTAGACATTATTATAGATTTCTGTCTGACACAATAACTTTGAATCCTTTTCGATGCTGGTCATTTCAAAACTTTGCAATTTTAGTTATTCTGTTCCCAACTTTTTGTTGGTGATGTTTTTTACCGACTTGAATTTGTACCTGTCAGGTAGAACTGCCAGCAAGAAGTCACTTTTGATTACGTCAGGCTTAATAATCTGCCACATTTTTTAGAGTAAACTGATCCAAATGGGTATCAGAACAACAATAAATGAGAATATTGCATAATATTGTTTTGGGGAAAAATAATATACAATGAAATGTAATTATATGTAAGATATGAGTATTTTTGTGACTGATACCTGCACAGATACTAAATGAAAGTTGCGTAGGCAGGAAACTGACCAGAAGTTGAGCTTTTTCTATGTTCAAATAATAAAAAAACTGTCTAAATGTTTGGAGGTATTAAGTTTTTACACAAATGCATGGATTCTTACATTAATTTTTACATTTCTATCCATAAGATGTCTTCCTTTTCAGGGAGTTGTAGTGGTTGCAGTGATTTATTAATGTAATACAATTGTGCAACATAAAAACTGGCAATTAAATATAATTTTTTGTGACTTGTAGAACTTCTGGGTGGTTTATCCAGCATATTATTTCTACACTTCTCACTACATCCTCTTGGGGGTGTTTCGTTTTTGACTGAGTGTCCAAAGAAACCAAAAACTATTAGTTTAAAGACAAATAAAGAAAATCTGGTGTCTTTTTGCTTCTCATAAATGGCATTTCGGTTGAACCTACTGGATGGTTATTTATTGCGCCGCCAGATCTAATGCTGTCACAAAAGCAGATGATGTGTTATTAAAATACAGCACCATCATTTATTTAGAGCTGATTCAATTGTGGCGTTATTAGTTTGGCCTAAGGCTGAGAACGTTAAGAGTTAATGTCGTCTGTTTGTCTTTGTATGCTTGTAATTTGGTGTAACTGCCGTCGGTTTCCAGGGTTTCACCCTCTCATTCTCTCACCTCTCAGTCAGAAAAGTGATGAGAATTTAAAAAACGCCTTCGGTGTGAAAGGGGCTGCAATATGCTCCTTTAACACGTAATGGCACGCTGTTGAGCTTTATAAAGAAAAATGTGAGACTCCTCCTCAAATAACATACATGTTTGGTTTTAATTAGAAAATCTAGAGACTTCAACCTGGCAGAGCGTTGCTCTGAAAGCCGGCCAGCCTCCTCCGGTGTTGAAATCAATAATCATTTGCCAATTGTATCAGTTCCAAGAGAGCATCATTAGGAAGACCTCTGAGGAGAATTCAGCAACTGCTTTCAATATTTAACACACAAAGCCTGACATTACTCTTCTTGACTCCTGAATAAAGCATCCAACTTGCTGAATGAGTTTACATGCCAGATTAATGTGCTCGATGCGGCGTAGAAAAACAATCTAATTGTATTGATTGGTCCAATTTTGGTCTCCCTTGGGGCCAAATTCAATCCTTGATGCTGAGACAACTTCTCCAGCTGAGCATAGAAGAAGAAGAAAAGCAAGATCTTCCTTTTCATCTCTGCTTGAATGGATCAGAGCGTTTACAGAGTAAAGGTCACACAAAGAGCAGTAACTCAGCAACAACTGAACCTTAATATTCACGTTGGGGAACATTGCATCAGTAAAATTGATAGCTCACTGCAGTGCTGAGAAAAATATTAGCCCCTCTTTTCTTTCCCTGTTTTTGGTGTCTCTGGCTGTGTTTGTAAAACTTTGTCAATATTCCACTAACGTAAAAGAAAAAACAAAATTTTGCAATTCTGGTGTTTCCATTAAATAAGAGACGCAATTAAAATTCACGAAATAAGTCATTACAAACCATGCAGCCACTGCCTGTCGCTGTCTTCTTTGTGGTTTCCACCAGCAGTGAAATCAAGTTGTGACTTGTGTGATGAGAAAAAACTGTTTCCATTAGTTTTGTGAAATAAATCAATTTCAATATGGTGAAAAAACTCATGCTAGCACCAAAACTTTTTATGGAAAATTAGTTTTTTCGAAATTAGCATGTTTTCGTTAAGCACATTTATTTTCAAAATGTCAAAATCTGCAACTATATGCTCAGTAAAATGACGTTCTTTATTCCTGCTGCTCCTTGGAAATTCACAGAAGAAAAACAAAATTTGAAACATTTGTTACTTTTTCACAAATAAATGATCCAAACCATTTGAAAAACCTATTCCCCTCCTCGCCTGTGGTGGCGCTGCACCAAGAACCACTGAAGGAAATGACAGAAAACCTCTGGCAACAAGAGATTCATACAATGTTGCTTGTTTGATGTCAAAATTTAAGTGTGACAAAATAAATCGAAATCAGACTAAAGAGTTTTGTATCCCCATTATGAGTCTCTCTGAGAGAAAATGTTACTTCCACTTGATCTATTATTTTTTTTATGAGGGTTTGTGTTGCATTCAAGTAATTCTTCCATTTTGGAATATTTTTCATGTGATATTAATCTAGGGCATTTAAAGCCTCAAGCACTTCAATTCTATATCTTTTTCTTCAAGAACACATGAAAGATATGAGTCTACAGCAGATATGATGGAAAAAATCAAAAGGCATATTGAAGTAGATAGTCTAAACACGTAGATTTTATGGATCAGTTTAAATATTATTACCAAGTTTAAAAAGCTTGAGAAATTTAGCACTTCACAACTTTGAATCGTTTTTGCTAAATGCTTTTCTTCAGTAGATGGCTGCAAATAGAGACCCGGTTCAAACTAACTTAAACTACAAATTAATCTGCCCTCACTCAAATGACAGAGACTTTACATCACAAATAGACTGAATTTAGCCATAATGATAATTACATTTTAGACACAGAAAACCTAAAAATTCTAAAAATGTGAAACCATATATATCACAAACATCTTTTCTTCAAAACAAAAATACATTTGGCACAAAAGTCCCTGCTGGACCCAAAGACTGTGTAAAACATTAAGAAACTTACCATCCATAATAACATCGAACCAAATGTAACAGCCGAGTCGATTGTTTTCTGCAGCAGGACTTCAGCTTTATGCAGAATCTGGACTGTAAGAAAATAAACAATAGAAAGCTGGGGAATGACAACATGGTTAAATTCACAGCAACGACAGATAGCTCTCCTAAGGCAACAGCGGGTGTTGTTTGTGAGCATAAAGTTGTAAATATGCTGTTTTACTATGATTCTAACTTTTTACGTATCATTGATCTGCACAAAACGTCTTTTAATATAGAAGGACCTGCAAATAAAAACATGTATTGACCCTTTGCAACTACGTCACTAAATCAATCATGGCGCCATGATGGAGGTCGGAAGTGAGGGACGGGAGTATTGAACAGAGTGACTGAAATTGTTTTCCAAAGTCGTTTTTGTCGGTTTATTCATGGCTTTCTCTTGTTCAAGTCGAGCTAATTTGTCTGTGAACGTAACTCACCTGGTTGAGGCTTATAGACGGCGGGATTTACAAAGGTTGGAAACAGCTAGCTTAGAAACCGACCCGTACCTCCTCCCTGTTGATCAAATTACCGACTTTGCCTGAATTCGCACCACATGATTTATATCACTAGGAAACAGAGTTTCTTCTTACACCTGTGAAGCATTTAAACGTACGTAAGACGAGATGCTAACCATTTGTTTTCATACATGCTAGGCTACATGACAGTGCGGTATTGTCTCCATGGTTACCGATGGTTAGACGTACCGTCTCCATAATATCAAATTTCTAATCAAATTTACTTACACAGTATATGAAAGTTAATCTTCTTACCTTTAAAAAGTGTTCGCTGTAAATCCGCGGTCACACCGGCTGACAGTCATTATGATTAACAGCTGATATCTATCGCCATACAATAAAATGACAAGTTTGGTTTCTATTCTTGTCTTTTTCAGCTGCCGACCGCGCAGATGGTGATTTTCAAAGTAAAATCAACTAACTAAAAGCGACATTAGACTGCAGTTGTCTGCTTTTTGATTTGCTTTACAGGATTCTTTGGTTGTTTTGACGTCTGTCATGGCGGAGTTTTGAGAGTGTGACGTCACGCGCATGCGCGTGCATTAGCATGTAAGCTAACAGTTTTCTTGTCTGTTCTTTAATTTCTTTGAATTGGGGAACAATAATGTGTTGCCTTTTGAGACTTAAGCCTACTTCATGGTCAGACAGGTTTTGATATTTGTCCTTGTTGGGGCTATTGAAACTGAAAATAAAACAAACAAAAAAAAAAAGTTGGTATCATTTAACCAGAATTAACTGTGGACCTTTTCATTCCAGGTCAGGTTGGTTTGAATCAAATTTTTCCCCTCAATAAATTAAATTATTTGCCAGAAAACAAAACCAAAATAATAAAATAAAAATAAACAAAAAAACTGAATAAATCTCTTCATCAGCAAACATCTTTATTGAACCACAAACACTGAAAAACTCGATTCCTTTCAAATGTTTTTCTTTATTTACCTCTAAATTGACCAACCCTCTTTTTTATTTAAATCACCTTATTAATTCATTATAATAGCATAAATATGTAACTTGCTGTGTGTAATTAAATGGATTCTCAGTGTAAGAAGTTTTTTTCCCTGGTAAGTAAAAAAAAAACAATTCTCTTGTTGGACGATCGAGTCCGTCAATTATTTCTCTCCTCTGGAGCACGGTGATGGAGTCCTCTGGTTCCTTTTAATCAGAGATGAAAAATCTAGTAGCCCCTCAGTGCAGTGGAGTGGAGAGCTTGCTTTTTAGGTTCCTGCAATATACATGACGAGCCATGTAGGACATCCATGGCTGGGTTACGTAACTCCAAATGGAAACAACCAGATCTCACAGAGGGAGGCTGCGCTGTTGTTCAGTTCAGGTATTCAAATAAATCCTGTGCCATAAATGAATAATAATCACCATAGTAACTCCTCGCTAACATCTCACAGGTTTTATATTAATGAATCAATTCGCAGGAGAGGAGATTCTCACTAAAATCTCAGACCCGGCTGCCATGTTGCTTTTCTCCGTCTCTCCTGCATAATGCAAATGGGCGCGTTGCTGGAACAACGGAGGCTGATCAGGAATGCAGGGGGAGCAAGGTGTAAGGTGTCAGAGTCGGACACGCAGCCCGTGCGTGTCTGCCGTACTTCCTCCGACACCCGTCCTACGCCATCGGCCGTGTGAGGAGTGATTGACTGGGAGGGTGATTATGCGTCTTCCAGCCAGGTGGTTGGCAGGCAAAGAGGCGCCTGCCAGATTGCTGCATCAGCCAAAGTGTGAGGCCACAGTTTCTGGGCGAACAGCGAGTCTGGACGAACATCACAGGAATAATAAAGAGATGCAGCGATGTCAATCATCGCCCAAAATGTGTCTGTTTGGTTGCTCATCTTTCTTTTTCTCCCTTTCCTTCCCTGTTTTGTTGGCAGCAGCCTCTCCATCTTGCAGCTCGTATCATTAGAGGCTTTTGCCTTTTGAGCTCGAGCAAAGCTGAGATGGAAGACAGATGAAGCTGCGCGGGTAAAAAACCCGAGGTTCTTCGGTTCTTGTGGGACCGGAGGGGGAGTCTTTGATGTTGTGGAGTTTGGTGGAGGCAAATAACACACTTTGATATTTTTCACAAGCCATATTTGCTCAGAAAATAAATAAATAAAAGCATGCCCAAACAATCCTGGGAAAATATACTCCATCGAAGATGAGGCTAGAGGTTGCAGGTATTTATCTTACAAAGATCCTGAAAGCTCCAATTTTCTTGGGGAATCGGTGAACGAAGGCCTGTCCTGTTTTATTACACGAGCGAGAAAAATTAATGTTTAGATGAACATAAAAGGTAATGCATTCATAAAAGTTGTGATGAGTGCATCTGTCTCCCGCGGCTGACATCCAATCTGAGACAAGCTGCCCCGGGAGATTGGATCCTTCCACAAAGTGAGGGGATGAAAAGTAGACATTTGTAAAGGAAAATAATGAATGCTGAACCAAAATCTGGATCAAAAAAGCACTTAATCAGGGTTTGATTATAATTACAAGTGGCCTACAGTCAAAATGCTATCACATTACCGTCTAAACAGTTATGTAGAGTTTTTGCATCAGTGTCAAGAAAAACGAAAACCAGATTTTGAAGTGAAGCATGTAAAAATATCTCTGAAAACTGATAAATTATTAAGAGGCCGATGAGATCGATGAGATATTCTGTTCACATGATTAACAAAAGGGTTTATATGGGAGAAAAAAACATTAAATTCAAATATTATAGATCTTTGTGGTCCTTGCAGCTATCAGCGCAACAAAAGTAGTTCTGGAAAGTTTTTGCTCAAAAGGGTTAAATACTACGGAGCCCCTCAGGGGACATGGGAAAACATTTTGCTTTTGCATTCCCTTGTAATAAGTTTTGTTTCCCTTCAACAAATTAGCAAATACACTCTGGTCTATTTCGTATACAGTCACAAATGTCAATTAAAAATTGCAAACATTTCAAGAGCCTCAGTGAAAACATTTGAACTCTTTAATGCAAAAAATTGATTGAAAATTAATTTCTTTATTGCATGTTTTTGTCTGTGTAAAGTTGAGAAAACGGCTCTTTATTAACCATTCAGACTAACAGCACAAAAAACAGACAATCAAACCTGTCAGATGACTTTATGCACATAGGTTTATGGTGCATTTCAGTCCTAAAGAAAAAGATATAAAACTTTAGATATCTCACAAATGAGATATTAACATACATGGAAAAACCTTGTTGTAGCAGGAAGTACGGTGGCCACTGAAAGAAAGACTTTCAGTATTAAATTATGCTGCATGAACTGATCAGTACATCATTATGAGAGAATGCAAAAGATAATAAAAACCCTCCATGTCCCCATAGGGGCTCCGTAAAATACCACTTAAAACTCCAAGTTTCCTGCCACTTCATTATTATACTTTACCATGTGTCGCTCAGACACATAAAAAACCCTAAGAAATCACACTGAGGTTTGTCCTTCACTTCTCTCTTTTTATCTGACTGTTGTCAGATAACCAACAGCCTCATCAAGCGTCAGTCCGCTCAGGTGCGGTCTGAAGTCCGGAGCTTTCCGCTGCATCACAGGGCTTGTTGCCTCGGCTGCTGGAGGAGGAGGCTTGTTATTCGTTCTCAGTGAGACGCGAGGCACACGCTCTAATTAGGACACATCTCCTGGTGAGACAGACTGAGGTTTGACTACTCTTCCAGTCTAATCAGCTCTCCATCTCACTTTAGCTACTTCAGAGAAGACTCTCAGTTGTCAGACAAACAGACGTAACAACGAAGAGCTGGAGCTGAACAACGCTTTCCTCAATTTCACAGGTGTGAAACATGAAAGGCTCCGGCAGGAAGTGGCGTGTTCACCGTTTAGCTTTCTCTGTTTTTCTGTTAAAAACACATCCACAGGTGGCGCTAACAACACTCTGACCTCTATGACTACAGATCTAACAAGACTGGGCTGAGAAGGATTATTGTTGTTAGCTGGTAAAAACGTGATTGTGGTCAAATCTGCTGCCTGGCCTAGTTAGCCTTGTTTCCTGCTAATGTGACTCCAGGTCGAAATTGCGCGTTAGCTAACGTGGACAACCATTTTGTCCCCTTCTGTTTGGTGAGAAAGGAGTAATTAAATGAATTCTGGAGGATTTTTCTTCACTCTTGCGGCAAAATGCCAAAAATGGATTTCAGGAAGACAGTGGACCGACAGTATTGTTGGTAGTGAAACTGCAAAAACACAAAGTCTTAAGTGTTTTTGGTCTCTTTTCTCCTGCAAATATCTTAGTACGTTTGAAATAAGACAAAACTAACTGACAAGTAACTTTTCAGCAATATGCAGAAGCATGATAAATAAATAATTTCTTTGATATTGATTGAAACTTATTCTGCTGGCAGACTATTTCACTTTGAACAGGACATCTTCTCCATGTTATAAGTGAAATAATCTGCCAGTTTTTAAGCATATTAAGGAGTTATTGATTTAAAACAAGTGTGTTAAGATATTTGCACTAGAAACTAGACAACAAAAATAACAGATTTTGCGTTTTGCAGAGTAAATGGCTAATATCAATGAATACTTGAGGCCTGCCTCTAAAAACTCATATCTGCCTATTTTAATAGTTCAAACCCTTTTATTAAATATATTAATATGAACAATGGAAACCATCTTAGCTCATTACCACAGACGCGAAAATCTACAGTCTTTCTTATTTCCGCTCTTGGTGGAAATAAAGCGAAAATAATTCATGCTCTTATATTGGCTGCTTTGTAAAAACCAGGAAATAGACTTAAAAAGCAATGCAGCTAAATATTTCAGTTCCTAACTGCATTATTTTTTTATATTTTAGATGTGCTCTGGAAGAAAAGTCCTCAAACAAGTGGAAGACCATATCAAGAAGCTACTTTTTAAGTTTTCTATACAATGAAGTGATACTTTAAATTTTTGAATATTTGTGTCAGTTTTTATTGAATTTCTAACTTATTTTTTATGCAAACAACCATTTTCTCTGGGAAAGCATCAATTATGAGTCATTAAAAAGCAGAAAATCATTAGATTTTATTTTGTTTTCAAAGCATTTTAACGTGGAATTATTAGTTATTTATTTTGCAATAGGTTTATATTTCCTCTCAGTCTTTAACTTCTTTGGCGTATTTAAAAGTTTCTTGGCCCCATCACATGGCGCTGCTCGTGGAGAGTCCTCTCTGCTGCCCGCTGCTCTAACTCTGGTCTGCAAATAGTTGTAGAGCATGCACCATTACATGCTGGTGACTGTGCCATAGTTGTCAGCACTTCATTTTAATTTGGCTCCTACGCCACTGGTGATTTCGACCACTGGGACACCCTGTCGGCTGCAGAAGCTAAACTATTCTGAAACATTAGGACTGAATGAGGTGCACTGCTGAATCTCTGCCTCTGCAGTGTCAGCTGCTGTCTCATTCAGATAGCAGGGAACTTTGTGCAATCCCAAGAGAACATCACAAGCAGACGCCGAGAGAGAGGAAGAACGAGAGAGAGGAGAGAGTCTTAAAATTTGCTGCTGCTTAAATAGAGCAGTATGTAATTTATGTTTTCCTGTAGGCGTGCATTAACACTTGCTACAGCATTGTTAACAAGTACATGTAAAAATGATCCCAGTGCTGATTTGAGGGAAGATTCCTTTTCGGGAGTAAGCCTCCATCTTTGCCTCCGTCCTCATTAAAAATCTAAAAATGCGAATGGTTGAGGCGACATTAAGCAGCCGGGATTATGCTGGAGATGAGCTACATCATCACCAGGAACATCACCGTCATCTGAATAAATAAAAAGTCCGTCTTCAGCCTCTGTCAAGATTTTGATTTGGTTCATGTAGAAAAAAGGGAACAAAATAAAACAAACTGCTAAGACGTAGGCTTATACTTTCCTAGCTGATTATATTTAGCATGTTCTCAGTGGGGAAAATCTTTGACTACAAATTTAATCCAAACATATTAGCATGTTTGGAAAATTGTTCCATTTAATCAAAATGCTTTACAATACGTGATGCTTATCAAATTATCGTTCAGAATAATGAGCCCCTAATTAGTTAAGTGCATATAGGTCATATCCCAGTGCGCAGAAAGGCGAAGGAATTCACAAATCCCAAGGGGATTTATATTTGAAAGAGGAAGCTGAGTGTGTGTGTGTGTGTGTGTGTAAGACGGAAAACTAAAAAGAAAAAGAGAGATTTGACCTGCAAGCAATCTCTGGAGAGCCGTCCAGTAGCAGAGCCTAATCAGAGCCCGGCTGGTGCTTGTTCTCGGGGATTGCTTTCCTCCAGCTCTCAGGCCTAATTAGGACCCCCGTGTACCGAGCAGAGGGGCTGCAGCTCATCGCCGCTGCTGGGAACAGATTCACCTGTGCAGGCTCAGAGATGGAGAATCAAGCCGTCGCCGAGAAATGATGACAAGGAGGCGGTCGGAGGTGGCGGTCGGAGGAGGCGGTGGTCGGACGGAGCGGTCTCCCTCCACCCGGAGGTCCTGCGGGTTTAATGAATGTTGGGACAGAGAGACACTCTGAGGGGAAACGGAGAAGATAATACACACGTCTGAGTTGAGGGAGGGTCACAGAGGCAGGAACATCTTTTTCTTCTTTTAACAATGCACCGGCTGTGTGAGCTAATGCAGAAGAGTGGAAGAATGAGAATAAGAGCCCAAACATAGCACAGATGAGAAGTTTCCTGAGCTCGACTTTCTGGATTTCAAACGTCAGACATTGGAAATCTTCAAAGCATTTTGCCAGCACATGGAAAACAAAAAAGGAGGAGGGAGATGAAACAGTACTCATACAAATTAAAGCACTTGGCTTCTGAAGTATGAAGAGAACAGAGTGAAAATGGGTGTTAATTAGTGTTATTAGTCAATAAAACATTTTCAGAGCTTGAACATCAAAACTGTCTCAATTTTAGGATTAAAGGGAAAGGGTCTATTTGATTTGAGCCCTTTTTATCTTAACTGAGATTAGTCTGGAGAAACAGACTTTAGCTGTTAGCAAACACTCAAGTTAACAGCCAGTCAGCAAGATGCAGGTATGACTTCCACCTCTTCTTAGGATCAATAAAGTGTTATTTTACTGATAATATAAAGTCCACTTTAATACTGACGTAGAATCTAATAGTGAGTTCACACCAAACAAGTTTTGAAAAAAAGATAAATCAACGATCAAGGCCAAGAGGAAAAATTAAGAGGGACATAAAGTCTGGTTGGATGTGAGAGTGAAACATTTTGCAGGTACAAAACAGGTTAATAATTACTTAAATAATACCAGCTTTTGAAAATCTGCCTTCAGAAAAATGCTTAAAGAATAAAAAGTAGCATAAAACTGCGCAAATGTATAGACAGAAGTTACTGCAGTCTGTTTTCATGCGGCTACCGATGGAATCGATCTACACACTTAAAATCCAGCATAGATCTTCACCTGTTAATCTGGAAATGAATAGATCTTTAGCATTGTTATTTTAATTAGACTGAGTTGTGTTTATTTGACGCTTAGCAGCTAGCCTGGAGCTGTTAGCATATAGCCGTTAGCACTGAGTCGTTAGCATATAGCCGTTAGCTATTAGCCTTGAGCCGTTAGCCAGATTACTTCCAGATAAAACACCACAGTTGCTAACAAACGCCCTGTAGTGATTGGGGGAGGATTGTTCTACGTCATCATGGGGGCGGAACCGGCGTCATATTTATACTACGCCACAAACAAAACACAAACTTCAATAAGATGGTGCAATGAAAACAATAAAGAAATGAAATTATATGCAACAGGTAAACGTACCTCGCTGTCTGCTCCTTCTTTAGAGGTTGAAATAATGTCATTGTAACTAATTTTCAGCAGTCATTAAAATGTTTTAACTTAAATTGGCCTTTTCAGCTGCCTCTTGTTATTCTCCTCGTGCTTCACCAGGGGGTGCATCGCTCTCATGTGCCCCGGCAGAACCAAAATCCTGGATATTAGTTGCTACTTAGAACTAAATAAAAAGCTTGAGCTAAAATTATGGCAGTAAAATCAGGTTTCAGCCATCCTAAAAAAAATAAACAACATTTTGTTGAGGCTTGTTTAGATAAATGCTTGTGGTTATTGACACTAGATTAATTGTTTGCGAAAAAGGATTAGTGTTTTTGTATATATTCACCTAATACAACCTCGACGTTTTAAATGTTCATGTAATAGTGTTAGTTTAAACTGCTGTGATGTTTTGTAACAGAGATTCACTGATCTCTCTTGGACTAGCCGTTAGCTTCTTCCTCCAGGATTTATAGTAAATAGTTATGCAATGCAGGTAAAAGGTTAAAATGTTTATATTCTTCCAGTCTTATTAATTCCTGATTGTCCTGTAAATTATTTTATCTTAGCATCTCTTGTGGGATTTTTTTTTTTTTTTACAGAGAAACGTTTGGGAAAACATTGAGTATGGGTGGGTCATTCTCTGAATTCGGTGCATTTTGTGTCTCACAGGTTTATCTCAAAGATTTTCATATAATGCAAACCACATTTTTTGAGAAAAATCAAGAAATGGAAACATCCATGTGTCTTAGTAATGTAACATGCAAATATATTTTAAAAATTATGTTTTGAAAGATTGTATGGGTTGTTGAAGTGTAGAGGTCAGCCAAATGAGCCTGTCCCCACTGACCAAAGCTAATATTTCACTGAATATAAAACAAATAAAAACAGCCAGTAACTGCAAGTTATTTGTTTTTTTAGAATACTGTAACCTACATAAAATAAATATGAGAAAAATACATGAATTATTTATAAAATCGCACTTTTTAATCATATCCCTCCAGTTTTGTTCAACCCTGTAACAGAAAACCAATCCCTCCTTTTTATAAATAATGGTTCAGTCCAATTTCCTCAGCACCCTAAGTCTCTTCCCACTCACACTGTAAAGAGATTTAAGTGTTAGGAAAGTTTCTTCCCTATATTTGATTATTTTTATCCACAGATTGTCAAGCTCAACCTTTCAACACAGTTATGCATCTAAATTATATTTGTTGTTGTTTGGGAAAAACTAAAGAATGGTCTTTGAAACACATATTAATTTCTAGTTTTTATCATATCATATGTTGCTCCATTCCCTAGCTGATGTGGACTTATGGCAACTTTAAGTGAAAATCTTCAACCCCGTTATAAAAACAGTGGTTTTGTTACGGTGTTGAACGTTGTTGGACTGTTAAGCAGCCAGAACATTCAACCTCATTACAGTCTGGTCAACCTTTACACTGGGTTCAACCCGTAACGTGATACATTGTTATGATTTTTTTTATAATAACAGCAAATATTAGACTAATATTTGTTGGACTGTGTGCAAAGAATGAGTCAAAAACATTAAAAAGCCTGATTTAATGTTTATTTTAAAGTATATTTTCATGATTTATGAAAAGCGTTTTACATCAAGTTGTCATATTTAACTTATCAGTCTAATTATTATGATTCACAATCAAATAAAATATATTTACAATTAGTTATTTTAATCAAGGGACAGATGATCTCAAAGGAACTGGAAGAATTAATTTAATTATCTTATAGAGTTATACTCATAGAGGAATGAAATTGTCCCATTAAGGGGTTGAATTTAAAACAACCTAAAAGATAAAAAAAATTCGTATTAATGTTTTGGATTTCATGCATAAGGTGGGGAGACATATTTTCTTGGAGGCTCAAAGAGTCCTTCAATAGATCCAGTGTTCAAAAACACAATTTTTTGTGGTATATTTTTTAGTAACCTGAGACCCCAAATGGCACAGAATTCAAAGAATCACCCGGGTGATGTTTGTAAAATTACACATTTAAAAATTCACAGCAATAATTTGACTGTGAATTTTTAGGTTTAAATAATTATTTAGAGAGAAAATAACCTTGCTTCATTTTTCAAATTCATTCATTTATAGATGTCAGTTTTACGTAGCGCTGAGCTAGCTAGGTATTTAGCTTAGCTCAGAGCCAAATAGTTAGCTTGGAACTAAATAGTTAGCTTGCTCCCTAACTATTTAGATGGAAACTGTTACATTTATATAAATGAATTAATAACATGGTAAAAGTTTGAGTTTGAAAAACAAACCCTTCATTTGTTTTTCTCTTGTCGGGCTAAATAACTTAAATTACTGATAATTTTTGACTGTGTAATTTTACAAACACCTCTCCACATTCCCTTTGTAAAGCTGCACCTCTTTCACAAACATAAAATGCAACACACACTTAAAACAGCAGAAAAGCTCCAAATAAGTCACAGAGCTTTAAAAATGTGTATTGAATAATCTGCATAGCAATACTTAGTGTCATATGCGACATGAGTGCAAACCCACACACAACCCACCTCCTCAATTCATAAGATAAGCCCCTTGCTCATGCATCAGCAAGTGATATTCTTCTGCAGCAAGCAGACAAACATGGACGTTAGTATTCACAGAGCGTAACCAAACACAAACTTTTCGCTGCTATAATGTGACACTCGGTCCCAGAATCTATTTGATAACCTCCAACCACTCAGTGTTCCTTGCTTTGTCTTTGAGAAGTGATTGAAATTCCTCCCACCTACACCCAGTCATACACCCATCATCAGCCTCTAAGCTCACAACAAACCTTACAGAACGCGATAAACCTCAAACGAATTGTGATCCGAGCAGATATATGGAGAGCCAGGAATAGTAAAGATCCAGACGTTCTCAGTGTTGATCCAACAAGGTCGAGCCTTTTAATATGACAGCATCAAAACAGTCATAATGAGCGCTTCCTTCTGCTTCAGTTAATGAAACTTAGGGACAAACATTAAAGTGATTTGATATCATCGTAACAGAAATATAAACACATTTAGAAAAGTAAACAGATTGGATGTCATGTGCTAACTGAATCTGCGTCATGCTGGGAAGGAATAATCGCTGTACAGATTCTTTTCCGGTGGTTTTCTCCTGGTGGCCTTGCGGTTTGGACGTCCCACCATCGTACAGCAGCTTAATGCTTCCCTCCCTAAAGACTTCGCTGACATTTTCCAAGGTCTTGCTTTCAAGGCATGCCTTCATTATTTCCTTTTAAAGCCTGGGAAGCAGACTTAAAGAGGAACTAATCCTATTCCCCGGAATCTCTTCCCTTTGTGAGAAAGTCAGCAATCTGGTCAGCAGGAATCCACAGCGGCACTAACTAAAATAAGTGATCCCAGAGCTGAAAGGGTTCTTCTATCTAAGGACAAACAGGACGCTGATGCTGGTAACTGACCGCTGGAACTACAAGCTCTGTGTTTATAAGAGTCCCATCAAAAAAAGAACTGCAATGGCCTGAAAAATGTCTAGAGACAAATGACTCAAGATATCCACTTCAGCTGTGTATCAAGCAAACTCCATGTGGAATACAGCGGATATGAAAAGTCTACACATCTTTGTTGAAATGTCGGGTTTATTGACTTTTAGCCTGCACTGATTTGTATTTATTGATAAAATTTGTGTAGTTAACGTCATTTTAACTTTGCTTCATGTAACCTGCTTGTTTTTAGAAGGAAAATTACTCATTGTTCAGGAAAAACAGAAGAGAAATAGACTTTTGGCTAATTCTGGAGCACTTATAAAAATGTTAATGAATGTGCATAGTTACTGCTACATAAATTAAATTAATCTTTTCAGAGGTTAAAAAAGAAAACAAATTAATTAAGTTAAAACTCACAATTCAAGATTAATGAACTTATAAAACAATGTTTGGATAACTTGTCTCTTTGTTAAATCAACTTCATGAACTTTAGTTTCTCAGTTAAAACAAAATAATTTTCTTGTTGACTTAAATTGCATTTTCCAGGCAGCAGGTGGACTTTCATTTTCAAGTTAAACCACCTCAAATGTTTTACAGTGAAGGTGGAGAAAGTTCTGAAGTTACTTTAATTGGACTCATCATTTACAAAAACCTGGCATTGTAACAGCTGGGCAGACGTTTTATATCTACTGCATCCCGTAACAATAAGTCTCACACAGCTACTCCCATTTAAAGTCGTGTCCCACCATTTCGTAGAACTTGACGTTATAAGGCCGGTAGAAATCTCTCAGTTGCTCGATGGCGTCTCTGTCTATCTGGACGTGAGTTCTGCCCTTGGACTTGCCCAGGCAGCGAGGCGAGCCGCTGCTCTCCGGCTTTTTAAGGCAAGGGAAGCCCTTGGTGCGATTGAAATAGAAGTGCTTGTCGGTGACGATGCGCTTCAGCCCGAGGAAGTCCTGCACCCGGGCCAGCTCGCCGGCCGGGTCCGTGATGAGACGCTCCCCGCTCACAAAGTGGATCTGAGCCAGGGGGAAGTAGCGCAGCCAGTTCTCGAGGTGCAGCGCGTACAGGCCGATCCGGATGGCGTTCCACGACACGTCCACCATCCCCAGGCTCTGGTTTCTGAAGGCCAGGTCCTGGAAGCTGGGCAGATCCGGCGTTTTGGATAAAGTCTGGGTGTAGTCTGATATTGCTCGAGTGACCGGGTCTCGCACCACAACGATGAGCTTAGTTTCCTGGGACATGGCGGAGATCCGGTGCGGAGTCTCTTTGGTCACAAAGTAGCTTGGTGTCTTCTCCATTGTTATTTGGCTTTCAAGGGTCCTTGGCATTAAACCTCTGAATAAAAAGAGAAAGTAAAGAACATGGCAGGATTTCTAGTAAGAGAAACAAACAATGATTATTTACCTGTTCAAAGCTGCTGAAGTTACCACCAAAAATAAAATATTAAAGCAAGTCAGAACTGCACAAATTATATATTTAGGGCAGGATTACAGTGAGTGAATAAAGCCACTCAAACTTGGCTTCATTTTGATGAAAAACCCAGTTTCTTAATGTGAATGAACAAAGTCATGGTGGTTTGTTGTCGCTTGAGACTTGTGTCGTAGACAGCTTCCCTGCACATCAGCCCAGAACTGTTCAAGAGTAATAAATCACCATGAATGCAATCAGAACATGCACTTATATATATATATATATAGATATATATTTATATATATAAAAAAGAGGTTAGTTCTGGGTCTTTAAAGTAGGCCATGGTGGGACGGGTAAATGTTTTCAGACGGTTTGTTCTGGCAGAGTAGACTGAGCTGCTTATGGTAACAAAAATGATTTACATTAGATTATGTTCTTATTTTATCAGCAAAAAATCTAACTAACAAACAAACAAAAAACCCTGAAATGTTTTATTATTATTATTATATCTGAATTGATTCCCATCAATCAAATCACAAGTTTATTTTGCAACAGTAAATTCCTGATTCAAGACAATCTGCAGCATTTGTTAAGATTTTTCTTCCAAATACATCACCACTAAAAAGTAACTGTCCCCTTATAAGTTTATTCTGCTTGTATTTTTATTTAATTTAAAATTGAAATGAATTTCAAAGCAAACCTGGCCTGTGTGAAAATATAATTGCCTCACAAATTGGCTGATCAATCATGTTTTTTGGTTTGGTTTCAAAAGATTGAATAAGGAGAACATTAGTGATTGAACCCTGATCAGGAAATAATAATAATGCAAAGCAGATTCACTCATTATAACCAGTGAGAACATTCAGAATAATCAAAAAGGAACAAAGAGCAAATCTTTTTAAGGATTTGGCTGCACATTGCAATCATAAACTATTGAACCAGAAACTTCACAAACACTTTTACATTATTTTATTACTGCATCACACTGGATCAGTAATGAAGGAAAATACATGTTTTCAAAGTTAAACTCACCATCAGGTGTCTAGATTCACATTGGTGCATTTTAGTTTTAGAAATTCAGACATTTTTACTTCAATAACCTCTAACAGAATTTAAGTTAAATTCAGAAAAATCTTTGGTTTTCTATTCTAACCTTTAACAATTGGTTCCTCGTTAATCCAGTCACAACGATGTTCTGCTGCTGCATATGCAGCGTGAAAAATAAACTTTGATATTCATCTGTTCTCTGAAAAAATTAATAACTCTTGGTCTCTTAGCAACCAGCCTATCAGCACATTTGGAGATGATTGCAACTGCAGATGTTGACTGAGGAAACGTTTGGCACAGAGTTTCTGTCTGGACAACTCTGCCTTGAATCCACCATCAGGCTACACTGCAAAAACACAAAATCTTACCAAGTAATCTGGTCCAGTTTCTACAGCAAATATCTTAGCAAACTTGACATAAGACAGAACAAACTTACAGGCAACTTTTTAGAGAGATAGAAGCTTGTTTTAAGGAAATGATTCCTTAACATTGATGAAAAAGACAGGAGTGGGAACTATTTCCCAGAATGCTTAGCGGCATGTTTTTGTATCCTTAACTGGGTGAGGGCAGTTTTTTTTTTCTTGCATATTGTGACATAATTATTTGGCTCAAATTGCAGCATTAAGTTAAAACTCACAATTCAAGATTATTGAACTTAAAAAACAATGTTTAGACAACTTGTCTCTTGGTGTTAAATCAACTTCATGAACTTTAATTTCTGAGTTAAAACCAAAACAATTAAATTGCATTTTCAAGGCAGCAGGTGGACTTTCATTTTCAAGTTAAACCACCTTCTAATGTTTTATAGTGTACCATCAATGCTCTGGCTGGATTTTAAAGTTGCTTTGTAATTCTGTTCCAAAGTGAAGGATGCCTCACGATCTGGTGCTGATGTCATCAGACGTGTTTTTGATGTTTCCCTAACACATCTGAATCCATGAATGAGTCATTAGCGCGCGCCTGCAGAACATGATGATGTGTTGACCAAGTAATTCAGCCATTTGAATAATCTGGGTCACGTTTAAACATACAGGATGTCGTATCAAGAACACAAATTACACTTTATGGAAAACAACAACAGAAAGACTGAAAATAAATGTCTGTTTGCTGTTATTTGTTCTCCGCAGGAGGACCTGGCCAAGCTGGTTCTGCTCTGCGGCTTTTAGCGCGGCTGAGACTTGGCCAGGAAAGCCACCATCTGATGCTTGGCAAGTTCACAGCAGCAATCTTTATTCTTTTGTTTAGATATTGCTTAAAACAAGCCATGCACAAAGCACCAGCAGTTACGGATTTAGAACGAAAAGATTCCTGACAACGAATTGGACTTTGTTAATGAAACAGCTGTTTTATTTCCAAAGCATCCGTCGTCTGACCTTTTAGCAGTTTTGACAGCTGACAGTCAAACGGCCTGTGGGATCACATCTCTGGAAGACGTCTGAGATAAAAGGGCTTCAGCTGCCAATTAGTGAGAAACTTTCACTCTGTAATTATTGTATACACATTTCCCCCGCACACTACAAGACAGCAAATCATTAAAGTAGCATGTCTTTAAATGTAAATGAGAGGGACTTGTTGTCATACATATTTTTCTTATCAACAAACAAACATATTCTTGTTGTTAATCTCTAATGGGGCTAATTTAATAATTAAAGATATGTTAAATGTGTGGGGTGTTAATCAGCCGAATAATGTAGTTTAACCAAGAGGTTTTATTATATTTTGTTTTATTGAACAGCAGCGATGTCAAACTCATTTTCGTTTTGGGTCAAATCAAAGGTCATGAAAGCTCTTAAAGGGCCAGTAATGCCAGAATGTATTGATAAAACCTGATCACAGAATGTTAAAATATCAATGAATTCTTAAAATGAAATAATAATATTGATAATCTTTTCAGTCCCTCCAGGATTTTGTGATACCTTTTGTGATTTTGTGGTACTAATTTGGAAATATTTGTGATATTTGTGTTGATTTTTGACGGTAAATGTGACGTTTTATTCCTCGCTGTGTAGATCATGGACTATAACCTGACATTAATTAAAGCTGAGGCAGCTGTTTAGTACAAGTAAGAAAGTTTTCGATAATTTTTGAGAAAAATCTGCAATAAACTCCCAAATATGTATTAGCACAAAAAAGTATGGGGATTTGTTGATTCTGCACGAATTTCCACGATAATTTGCAAGAAACTGGAGGGACTGATTGATATAATTTGCCAGTAAACAAATAAAAACTGCATTGATTTGATTGATAACATGATATTTAAGCACACTTAGTGTTTAGTCTAGAATCTAGAGGGCCACATAAAAAGCTACGGCGGGCCAGATTTGGCCCACAGGCCTTGAGTTTGACACGTGTTTTACACAGACATTCAAGATGGCTGCCTTGCATATTTAAAGTGATGGTTTACATCCATAAACTACTTGCATTTCTCTTGGGTTTTTATCAATAAATAAACTGTTCAACCTTAATTTTTTTGTCTGTTTCTGCAGTTTGAAAGCAGATTTAAGGTGAAGTTTGAACAGGAATGGGGAGAGACTGTAACTCCAAAATACACAAAAAAAATTTTAATATTTGTTGCTTCTTTTTTTTTTTTAAGACAATAATATTATATTTATATTTATAAATAATTGAAAGAAAATGCAGATTGGGAAGTTGAATAAATGCTGCTAGAGATGCTGACTAATCGGTTTGTGTTACTGAGTACAAGATAAGCTACAAAATAAACAGGGAGGTGAAATATATTCAATTCAATTCAGTTTATACGTCATCTCAAGACAATTTACAAAAAAATGTATGTTTTATGTATTAACATAACGGGAAGTGCTTTTATTTTGAAAAGCCATACATGTCTTTGTTTTGATGCTAGCTTAACTGGGAGAATAAAATTAAGTTTATTATGTTTTGTGCTTTTCAGTGGTTTCAGGCTGAGACTCCAGTCACAAGTCTGAGTCAAATCTGTCACAGAGAAACGGCAACTAATAATCCTGAAGTATAAATCGACTTGTTTTCTCTTGATCAGCAGGTTAAAACCTGAAAATATGATGATTCCCCTCAATTCATTAAATGCATGAAAACAGAAATGAAAGAATTTCAGAACCATAAAAATATCAAACAGCAAAATGAACTTTCAGAACAACGTTTACCAACAAACCTGGAGAACTTTGATTACAGTTTATATTTTATAGTTGGAATCAGAAAATCAGAACAAAAAATGTTTTCTTTAGCCTCCAATCTTTAAGAAACAAGTTATTCCACTTATTCCACTGTAAAAAGACATTTTTACCATAAGTTAATTTATCTGCCAATGGAAGTAGAACTTTTTCATCAATATTAAGGAATTATTTACTTAAAACAAGCCTCTAAATCATGCTGAAAAGTTTATTTTAACTTAGTTTGTCTTATTCCAAGTGTACTAAGATATCTTCACCAGAAATAGACCAAAACTAATTGGATAGATTTTGTGTTTTTGCAGTGAAGTTGCAAACTCCAGGAATTCAGTTTCCTTCGAAAACTTACTGAAGAATAGTAGAGATATAATTCCACGCACAAAGATGTCCATTGATCGCTTATGGTCGGTTCTTACCTGTACCACTCCAGACCTCGGTCATAATTTCGATCGAAGAAATGCGTTTCGGTTCCAGCCGCTCGGACGTCCGGATGAATCCTAATGAACTCCAGCACCGCCCTCGTTCCTCCCTTTTTCACGCCGACTATGATGGCGTTGGGTAACTTTTTATTGCCGAACTTCAGGTGGCTCATCGGAGGACTGGGGGTGTTGTCCCTGCCGGCGCGGGCCGCGGCGGAGCGCCTCAGGTCCGGATGAGGAGCCTCATCAGCAGCGCTGCTTTTCCTGGCGTCCGGCGGAAACAGACAGGACGGGGATTTCTGAAGGCGCCGTTTGGCTCCATCAGCTTGCAGACAGCTGGGCGTCGGATCACCTGACTTTTGCATGACAGCACCGCCGGGGAACAGCGCGCAGTAGCACAGAAACGACAGAAAAAGAGATAAGAGACAAACTGATGTTCCTCTGAGCCGGTGTGAGAACGGGAAAAGTCGACTGAAGATGAGCACGCATGCCATCTCTCCATTTAGACAAACAGTGCATGGTTTTCTAACTGACCAGGCGTCCCATCCTGACTAACTACTTCACCTGCTTCAGCGGTGAAGCTGCCAACTGACTCCGAATCTACACAGACCTTCAGAAACACTGGCGGGTCAGTACTTCCATCACTCCACAGGGCGGGAGGCTGAATTTCTCAACAACCCAGGAATCCAGATCCCCATCTCCTCAGCTCAGCACCAGGGAAGGTGTCAGGTCGCTTCGAGCTGACCTGGAAGGCGACATCCTGTTTTAAAGCCCCTGGAGGTCTCCGCGATCATTACGCACGGCTGGAGCGCAGCGCAGCGCAGCGCGCTCTGTGGAAACATGCGCGGACTGGGAGCTCCAAACTAGCTGAGTGGCGCAAAAATATTCCAACACGGTGACGTCAGAGCACTTTTGCTTTAAAAAAAAACAAAAACAAAACGATCCCCCTCCGGTTATCTGCGATCACCAGGTTACTAGTTGGTGGAAACTTTGCGCAGCGGCTGTTTGTCCCCTTTGAATGAATCTATCAACATTTTGAAAATGGAAGTGACAATTTTACTGCAACAGCAAAAATAAATAACAGTTGAAATGCAACTATAACCAACAATAATTAACATTCCCAGCCTCATGGATGTACACTGGAAAAAATATTCATTTGAACCCACTTAAAATTTTGTTACATCCATTTTTGTTAGTTTTGCACATTGTGGTTATTATTCAAACCAGAATTATAGCTTGACCAAAAATAATAATAATTAGCTAGCATGATCAAATTACAGTAATTTTTAAAGTTGATTGAAGGAAACATTTTTTTCAGTGTAACAACTCTGCTGATCCACAAAAATATTTCACGTTTTTCACGTCATGCAAAATTATCTAAAAGTTAATTTATTCCAATGATTTAATTTAAAAAAATGAATCTCATTCTGTTGAGCAGCCTTTTAAAAATGATTTAATTTGCTATAAGTAATCAAATTAAGTTTGTCCAAGTAAATGTTTTAAGTTTTTTAATTTATGATGTTAAACAAACATAAATAAAATGTTTGACAAACTTAATTTGATGACATGTAACAAATTAACTCATTTTTAAAAGTTAATTTCACTGTTTTTTTTTCAGTGAAAGTTCTTAATGTTTAGGTCAAACATTTTATACACCACACTTTTTCCTTCCACTACGCTTTTCATTGATATTATTGAATATAGCTCTATGACTGACCTGCTTCTTTACATTTCTGTATTAAAAAACCTTTAATTTATGTAGCATTTACTTCTTAATTTTAACATATTTTGGTTGGTTTTTTTTTAGCTGCTTCCTGCAATAATCTACAAAAATAAACACTTGAAAATAATCTGAGATTCACTTTTTAAAACTAAATTACTGAAATCAGCTTTTCATCAGTTGAGTATTATATCTTTTATTTTCCTCAGGCTGATATGGCAAAGCTCCAAAACAAACTTATGTGGTGAGAATTAATTCTGCGTTTTTGTGTTTATGAGCTTCTTTTTTTTTATTTAACTCCAGTTAATTACTTTTTGCAGCAAACCAGGCCAGAAACACCCAAACCTCATTCCTGCTAATTAGACTATTTTTAAATAGCAAATCTGTCAAACATTTCAGCAAAATTAAAACTGCCGTTTTTTTGGAAGATTTCTTTTTCCATAAGCAAAAAATTCTGTACATGTCAGAAAATACGTGATAATTGTTTCACTTTTCACTTCATGTCATAAATGTAAATATAAACATCTGATTATGAGGAAAATCAAAAAGATTCTGGAATAATTTTGTCCAGATGTTGATCAGAAATTGGAGCTAATTTATATTAGTCATGTTGTTTTTTTCCCAGAAGCTTAATGTTGGCCGACTTTATTTATTAGAAAAGCTGCCTTGCACCCAGGAGTTGATGGTTCGAATCCCAACCTGCCGTCTTTCTGGATGGGATTTGTATGTTCTGCCCGTGTGGAGGCGGTTCCTCTCTGGGTACTCCAACTTCACCACTGGAGACAGACACCAGTTCCTGATGCTAACTGGTGCTAGCAGTTGGTACAGTTATCCTAACATTCTTTATGTCAGACCTACAGATGCAAGTCATGTATTAATGAGTAAATCTAATGTTGACTGATCTCATTGATTAATTTATAAGCGGCATTTTTTTTTAACAACCTCAGCATCAAGAGGCGTGCCTGTCTTTTCGTAACATAAAGGGCTAAAAAAAATTTAAATAAAAGAACAATTTATGTTATAAATGCACACAGATTACTGAAGTGGACACATGTGCGTCATACAATACACTGCCAACTACTGGACATCCACTGCAAGTGCAAAGAAAATGTATTTAAAGCAAAGGAAAAAGCAACTCAGGAAAATCCAGTCCCTCCTTCTGCTGTAGAAAACTCTGACGAGTCAAAAAATAAAAATAAAAAATGTTAAAGACTAAAACTGCTGATGTATTTCTCAAATACATCAAAATTGTATTTGGGGAAAATTGCAACCCTTCACATAGAAAAAAAATCCCAGAACTTTATTTTGCTTTACAATTTTTCCCCATCTTTTTAATGTCTTAAGAAAATCAAAAACATTGGAAAAAAATCCTGACATAAAGAATCATAATTCATGCATGACACCACCGTCTTTGTTTATGTATCAACTGGTTATTCTTAAGGATAACCAGCAGCGCCCTCAGATGGATGGAGGCCAAACTACAACACTGAAAGAAGGTCTAAGCAGACGTTACTTGATTAACAGCTCTAAATTATTTATGCCAAAGATGATGACGCATTAACTTCTCTTTACAATGTAGTGTGATGAAGTTATGGTAATGTAAAATGGATCAGCCCATCATTCCTCACAGGCTGCTGACACATCATAAGACCTTTAGGTCGACCTGAACTCCTGCACTCCAGCAGAGTTTCCCTCATTTGGGTCTGAACTGATCTCATCTGGCACAACTTTCCCTCCAGCGGAGGAAGCGTTTGAGGACCGGTGGGCGGTCATCTCTCTTCGTTTTTTCTGATGACTGGTACAAATGCAGACAAGGCCCAAGGTGGAAAACAGCGGAGGGCAAAAACTCCCCAGACTGCAGAGACACACGGGGAGGAGTTGAGATGTCGCCGTGGAGCTCCTGCGGGTGTCTGCGCCCAATCTCACAGGCCTCTGATTAAAGAATGATTTATAGAGGCGAGTCAGAGGGAGCTGCTCGGCAAACCGTCTACTGAATGAGATTTTTCCTCAGGAAGAGGGCGGGTAAATCAAACCTCCAGGCGAGAAGCCTGCGAAGCTCAGCGATAGGGCGCTGTGATTAAATGTTATAATCGCAACTCTCTGCTGAGACCACAGCTTGGATTTTCAGTGTTGCTATCAAAAACAATAAAATCAGTTTACCCTCTTGTCTCATTCCATGAGCATAAGTCTTATTGTAGCTTATTACACAGAAGCTTAACCTTCCCGACCTCCACAACTCTCACTTCAGCACCGTCAGCGAAAAAACTCCACGATAAACAAGAAGCATTCAAATTTAACAAACTGAGGCTGAACTAACAGAACAGGTACGAATCTGAACTTCAAAGACAATAAAGATGAAGCAACCGTCTGCACATTTTCACTCCTCCACTCTAAATGTAGGTTATGTACCCACTGACCACTCCATCAGACACGCAGCTCATTTATCAACGGCTGAGAGGCCTGTGGAGGGGAAGTCTTCCTGTCCTGCTCTGATCAGACACTCTGGGCAGATACAGATGATCAACACAGCTTTACGTCGGCTGGATGAGGAATCGCTGCGGATTCAGTTCAAACCCAGCAGCTGGAGGCTGGGAGACAAAAACAAGCATCAGCTTCCATGTTCTGGAAGAAAATTAACTTTAAAACTTAAATAAAAAGCAAGTATAGATTCAAAACATTTGTCCAAACACATAATTTTTCATCTAATACTCAGAAAGATGTTTTAAATCTACATAATAAAGGTGAAACAGGTGCACAGCTAAATGTTGATTTGTGTTATCTGGAGAAAAAATGATAAAAATCTGTTTTGAGTTGATTTTACTTCCAATTACCGACAGAGCACCGCCACCTGCTGGACAGTCGGTGGTACTTCAGTGACTTCACCTCAGATTGTTTTTCCTTCAAAGTGAAAACGAAAGTTTTCAGTCAGAATGTCAGAGAAAGAACAACCAGGTAACTAACGCTAAGTTCACCTTTTACAGCAAAATCACAGAATAATAGTCCTTCTTTAGAGATGAAGAAATGTTCAGCTAAGCTTCAGGATTTGGAGAACGAGTTTTAAATGACAGGAACTCGAGTTTTCTTATCTGCTTTGTTGGCATAATTAACACAATATGACGCGTTTTATGATTGTTTTTGTCCGATAGTGAAACACAGCGGGTAATCGATGCTCTAATGATTTAGACACGAAGCTTCTTTATTGAACCAGATTTACACAAAGTCAGCTCTAAATTACCTCCTGCAGTATTTTATGTTTACTGGTGAAACTGAAACAATTAAACTGGTGAAATCATCTCATTTGATTTGGACTAAACTGCATGACAGACATCATATCTCCACAAACGTCAATTCTGCTGTTTTAAACATATTTTATACCATAAATATATTTGTCATACTTTCTTTCGGACACATATAGAAGTGTGATTTGTATCACTAAGCCCCACACATTAATATTTAATCATATTTTCAAACTTATTGGTATTTATCGATAGTCTCATTGAACAAACATGAGAAAACAGAAAAAATAATCCTGACAATTTGGGGGAATTTTAAATATTAATTGCCATTTACTGTGACAATGACAAATAGAAAAAATATTTATCAAAAGAAATGTATTATGATAAGCGATACGATAAATGCCCATCCATATTTTGTCCTTGCTTGTTTATTTCCATCTTCTCCTTTTTTCTTGTCTTCATTTTTTCCTTCCTTCTTTTTCTCATTTCTTTCTGCATTTTGTGCTTCTTAGTTTCTGTCCTTGTATCACTTCTTGTTTCATTTCTTCTTTGTGTTCTTCCTCTTTCTTCCTTCAGTTAATTCTCAGTAAAATAAAATCTGGTTTCATTCGAAATAATAATAATAAATACAAAACTTTGAAAAAATAAAACATCCATTTTCAAAATGTACAAAATGCTATTAAAAAAATTGTGGTTTTGAGTCTAAAGTTGCAAATTTAATCCAATATGAAGAAATGTTTTGGTCATTTTATTTCCTTTAAAGATGTCAAAATAGTAGAGAATTATAAATAATATCGGTAAATATTGGTTATCGACCAAAACACCAATATCAATATCGGGTATTGATATCAGCCCATATTTTCACATCTAGAAATTTTTAAATCAAAATGTTTTACCTTGCTTTGGTTGAATAAACGTAAATGACTGCGTCTCTTTTTTCAGGAAACATGGTTAAAGTTTACTCACATGTTGCTGGAAACACTTTAGACTCTCATCTCACAATAGAAAAAAAACTCAAGAAAAGAGGCGCAAAACTGCAGCGCAGCCCTGATCAGAGTGATTACACAATCGTCTTCTGTCCGATCGTTAGTCGCTTTGAGACGGACATCCAGTCAGCGTTGTCCACCGTCCCAGGTAAATAAACACCAGAATGTCACTATAACAGGTCTGTTCTCTTTTAACTGCTTTGTCTTGATGCCAAAGGAAGTGGGAAGAAGGTGATTCTGGTGGCGATGCATCACACTTACGACCCGAACTACACCTTACCAGACAAAAGGAGCTTCGACAACACAGCAGTGAAGCTCCTGGTGGAGTTTCTGTTTTTTGAGAAGAAGGGACTTCTGAAATGTCCGCGCAACTCAAAGGCAAAGAAGGCAATCTGGAGAGAGGTAATCTCAAAAAGCAGCTGCTTCACGTTAGTCTTCATGACTAACAGTCGAGTACTAGACTTTCTGTCATGTGCAGCAAAATCGTCAAGGTCCCAAGAACATATATGTACTTTTTAGAGTTAAAAACATAAAAGATGTTATTGTTTAATTTTTTTACCCACTCAATAATTAAAAGAATGAAGTAATCCAATATGTTTTGGGATGAAATTAGCATTTTTGTCTAATTAAAGACGGACAATTAGTTTGCAGATTTGAAAGAAAAATAAATTGTGTTCTACCTAACAAGATATAATTTGTTAATACTTAAAGTTTCTACTTGTTGAATTGCAGTTGAGGACCGCACAGAATCATTCCAGGGGCCGCAAATCGCCCGCAGTCCATATTTTGGGCACCCCTGGTTAGATCTGTCACAATAAATTTGTCTGGATGATAAATTGTCCCAGAAATTATTGAGATAAACAATAATGTTGTAATATTGTTGTTTTGAGACCAATTTCAAGTAATATATTAATAATGGAATAATAATGCAAGATGAAAAAACTTTCATTTTGTAAAAATGTGTTAACAGAGGAACTGGAAGATATTTTAAATATTAAAAATAAAGCACAACAAACAAAAATAATAAATAAAACGGAAACAAAAACCAACAGAATGTAAGAGGTTATGAAGTCTCTGGAAGCAAAACTGCCCTTCAAAACAATATTAATAATCAGAATACAAATGATTGATCTCATTTTAATTTACCATGTGATCGATTGCTAATTGCGACATGTTTAGAAACGGGTATTGCTGATTGTGACCTTAATTGTTTGTTTTTCCGATCAGATAATCAAAGCTTTTCTGTATCTGATCATCAGGCGGGATCGGCACAGCAGATCATGTTACACATATTTTAAATTATTTGCATTTTTTTAATGGACCACCGAAAAACAGGTTTTTGTTTTCACATTTTATTTCTTGTTTGTTTGGGTTTAAATGTAAAAAAAAAAAAGACAATTTCAGTTTCTGATGCTTGAAAAGTCGTGATATTAATTTTCTACTTGTTCATCAGATCTTTGAGTGTTTTGAATGTTTATTTATTTATTTTTTTCTTACAGTTGGGGATTTAAAACTTTCTAAAGAACAAGATTAAATCCTCGTAAGAAACTCTTGAAGCTTCAGCTGATGTTATTTCTTTATATCAAAAATAAAAGTTTGTGATTTTAAATCTAAATCTGTTTGTGGTGTGAATAGTTTTAGCTTGTCTTGTGTGGGAAGCACTGAACCATTTCTTCCATTTTTATTATGAAAAAATAAACATGTTTGCTAAATTACTGGACCTGGAACCTTCTGCATTGGCTTTATGAGCCCAAAATGTATATTTTATGTAAAAAATAACATGAATTTTGACATAAAACAGATTTGAACAGCCGCCACTGACTGAGAAATGATTGGAATCCAGATGGGTTTAGTTCAAAACAACAGCAAAGAAATAAATGATAAAGCAGCTAATATTCACTGCTGAGGTATGGCAGGGGGTCTATAATGCTGCGGGACTTTTTCTGACTATATAGTAACTAAGCCAGATGATAAGGAAGATAAAAACATATCCAAAAGTCCAGCATGAAAATCTGCAGGAATAAAAGTTAATTTTATTTTTAAGTTTGTTTTTTTCAGATCTTCACCAGAGCTTTAAAAATATGGAGATTCATATGACTTATAGTTATTTGAAGCATTAATAAATGCAGAAAATGTCATAAATATCATAAATGCAGTACAGAACTGAATTTATCTACATTATGTTATATTTTATGGATTATCAGATGAATAAAAGCTGCATAGAGTCCAGTAAAAGTGAATGAAAATAGTAAAACTGATGTTGCTTTTTTTGAATACTTGGAAAAATCTGCAAAGCAAAAACAGCTGGGAGTGAAAATACTACAGGGTGGCTGCAGTTCACCTTTCTGCTCACAAGATGGCAGGCAAGGCTTTATGTTCAAATTAACAGCTGCTGAAGGGGAAAAATGAACACAAAGCTAGAAATTATCAAAATATAAAGAAGCTTTGTACAATCTGTAATGAAGAATTTTTTTTTTTTAAATGCTGCAGTAAATCGTGTTTTTTTTTCTTCAAAAAATGAAATAAATAATAAATAAAAGAAATAAGATATAAAAGTTTTCCCCCTATTCATGAAATGGGTTTTACAGAGTGAAACAGTTAAGATGTTTTCAGAAAACTAACAGCCTGAACACATGAGCCCCACTGTGAAACATGGTGGTGGCAGTGGCATGCTGTGGGGAGGCTTTTCCCCAGCTGGGACAGAAAAAAAATATATCACAGCACTAACATCTCACTAATTAAGTCTTAGTTTTTGGATTTGTGGAAAACTGGATGAGCCCTGGAAAATACAGAAAACAGAGCTGCAGTTACCCATTCTGTCCACAAGATGGCAGTCAAAGCTTTGTCTGACCTGAGCACAAACAAGAAATCCTCAGAAATGGACAAACTTTCCAGAATCTTTCCTATCAAAGCCCGAGTGTGAAAAACATCCATCATATTAGATTTTCTCTAACATGTGAGTCGAAACGGTGAGAAAAGTGAAAAAGAGAGATCTTCCTAACCAACCCGATTCCTAGAAAACACGTCACAGGGTCAACAGTTACCCGCAACAGTTTCTGTTGTTTTAGTCTTTTAGTTTTTTTAGCGGTTAGCGGAGCTTCGCCTGAACTCCAGGAAGCTCGCGGCTCTCTGGCAGAAGGCCGCACACACATCTGAATATTTACTTGGAAACCCTGGCTCACGTACAAACACCCACTCAGCCCGGCATACACAGCCATGTGCACAAACACGCCGTGCACAAACTCAAAGTGAGTTCTCGCAGACAGGAAATGATGTCAGCTCTCGTCTCCAAGGAGATGGAGGCAGTTGCTAAGATACTGTGACACTCGGATTTTTCACTCTATTTTCTCTCCTCTCCACTCTCTCTGTCACACACACACACACACACACACACACACACCCACACACACTAACGGATGTCGCTGTGAATAAGTTGAAGCTCTCTCTTGTATCTCTTTTATTCTCTTGGACATAAGTCAACCCAACGTTTTCAACTGAAACGCTAAATATAGCCTCCCAAAAAAAAAAAAATCACTTCGTTCAGAATCCCAATTAGGAGGTCAGAGCCGTTAAATAGAGCTTAAATCTCTCCTCCAATGAGCGTCTCCTGCAAGATGTAGTCTTTGAAGTGCGTGGCCCGGTTTGGGATTGGGGGTGTAGCTAACGCACTGATTGATGGACGGGAACCAAAGCTTCTCCTCAGTGTGAGCTGCACCTCTCTGGCGCTATCAGCATGCCACATATGTCTTGTTGCTAGCATGTTGCTGCCAAATCCACATCACCCTCCTCTTCTCCTCCCCTGTGGCGTCCTAACACACCATTAAGAGTTTATAGGGTTTGGGTTTGTATTGGTGATGCTGTGCACTCATCCTCTGGATTGGGGGATTAGCCGTCTTCCCTATATTTCTACTCCAAGACCCTCGCTGTACTGATGACACAAGCAATACAGCAGCGAGTGTTTGTTCATTTACTGTGCACAAATGCATGCCCTTCTTCATTGCTCCTATCCACTCCTCACACACACCCACACACACACACACACACACGAGCATGCCATACATCCATAAGAGGGATATCAGATTCAATGTGCAATGACACAGAGAGGACACGGAGTGGAAAGAGGGGAAGGAAGGGGAGCCGAGGCGCAGGGTGGGTTTGGCATGGAGTCGCTTTAAATGGTGCGGAAGGCAAAAAGATGTACAGACAGACGAAACGAGAGGCAGAAAGGGGGGAAAAGCGCTGAAAGGCAGTTTGGACCAGAACTGGATATAGGTGAAGATTTTTGACCATGACTGAGAGAGAGAACGAGGAAAGAGGAGGAGGAGGAGGGAAGGAGAAGAGGGAAAGGAGGAATATCCTCTGCACCACTGTGTGACTGGAAATTTAATAGAGGGGGAGAGATAGAGAGAGAAAGAGAGAGGAAAGGAGTGAGAGGGGGGAGGGGAGAGGAAGAGAGAGGCAAAAAGGCACAGAGACCTCATTGCTGTGCAGCTTTCAGCAAAAGCTAGTGGATGGAGGACAATGGTCGCCACGGCGTTCACAGAGAGGGGCGGGGGTGCAGAGGAGGAGGAGAGGGAGTTCATATCTTCAGGGTCTTTCTGAAGCATCACTGGCCTTTTCGCTCCTTTGACCTTTAGTGTGTGCTGAGACACAGCACAGATTTATTTTTACTCACAAACTGGGATGAAAAGCTATAAAAGGAAGATTCTCGTCCTTCCAGCTACGACCCTAAAGGATCCGTCCACATGTGGAGTCACACATGGCAGAGAGCAGGCAGGGAGGCCGCGCTCTGACGCAGGAGTGGCGCCTCTTTACGGCACAAACCGTCTCTGTTGGCTAATTAAACATGGAGCAGTCCGCCGATGGCACACTGTAAAACATGTGATTCACATTTCTTCTTCTCTTTAAGTCAAATAAATTTAGTGAGTTTCAGATTTTGAACCTAAATGTTTGAGTTTGTGAAA